>JAJKFJ010022910.1:0-32391 GCA_027382625.1 Tetmemena sp. SeJ-2015
ATATGGAACTATAGGGAAAAATTAGTGAGGAGAGTAAGACACAGGAAAGGTTTGGCTTTTTGATTTTGTTTCCAAAAAAAGTTTTCCCGATTTTAATACGATAGCGCCTCTCAAGCCCTTTTCAGAGAATTTTAGTTAAGCCTAATACTTTCCCGAGTATTTTTACCTCTTTTTTCATTCTTAAGGGAAAAAGACTCCAGTCCAAACTCAAACGTTTAGGTGGGAAAAGCTCCAAATGAAAAGAGCAGCTCTCCTGAAGCGAGAACTGTCACCAATCCCTGAGGTTGCTGATTCCTAAACAAAGCAGTAAAGCATTTCAAAAAGGTTCTTTTATCTTAAGATTGATTCCTCTGCAAAGAAAGCAAACTCAAACAAAAAATTTTAACCCCCTAAAGCTAAGTTTAAACCTTTAACACCTTTCTCTTTGGGTATGGCTACTTTAAAGGTTTAACTCTTGGGAAAAAGGAAACTGGGTGAGGATGCGGGAAAAAGTATAGGAGGCCCAACCCCCATAAAGGTTATCCCCCGGAAAGTCAAAACTCTTTTTTCTAGTTAAAGGGAAGATCCATTTTAAATTCCATTTAGGGGGAAACCCGCCCAAAAAAATTTGGGACAAGGGGGAAAAAGCCCTAAAAAAGGGGCTTCAGTGGGGATTTGGAAAATGAAATAGAGCAATTTTACCCGGTTATTTTCCTGCTGTGGCCTACCTTCCCCCCTTCCCCAAGGGGGGAAACCAACATAAAATTTGGGACTGGGGAAATTTTGGCAAATGACTAGAAACTTCAATTAAGAAATAAGAAAAACAAGTAGCAGCATTTTTTACTCAGCTTCAAATTTCTGGGCCCTCAGCTTTAAAAAGGATTATAACAGCTTTAAAACCCTTGGGGGGGCGCTTTCAACTCAAATTTCTCTTTTAGAACTTTTTCTATCAGACTCTGCGGGTAGTTGGGGCCCCTGGAAAAAAAAGGGGTTTCCCAAAACCCAAAAAAGTAGTTTTCTCCATGGACAACGCAGTCATTTTATAAATTTCCCCAGAGATGCTTGAGACAGTGAGGGAAAATTCAAAGGAGTGCTTTTTTCAAAGCAAAAAGGGACTCGCCATGGGGTGAATCCAGTAGGGGGCGCTTTTTCTCACATGTGAAGACCCCCATGAAAGGTTTAGAAGGGGCAGGGGAAAAAGTTAAAATAGATCTGAATTCAATTTTTAGGCTGCCGTTTTGAAAAAGGGTTTGGGGAGATCCTGGGGGTGCGATGTTTTAGAGAGAGATAAAACAGATTTTGGGAAATTAATCGATGGGAAAAAATGGCCCGGGAGACTTGCGGGTATGAGCGCGTGGGAGGGGAATATCTTTTTTCTTTTGTAGGCGAAAGCCCTGATTGGCCTAAGGGCAAGGGTAATCTTGTACAAGCAAATTTTGCGATAATAATTTTTTAAAAATTGAACAAGGAAAAGAAGAGGGGTTTGGGGGGTTTTGGGATTTGGGGTAATAATTTTATTAAATTTTTAGGGGATTTGGGAAAATCGCTTTTTATTTTTTTTCCATAACTTGGGAAAAAATTTTTTGCCCAATATTTTTTGGGTTTTTATTTTAAAGCCCCCAACTTTTTTAGTGAGGGTTTTTGGTAGAATATAAAAATCTAATATTTTGGGGCATATTTGAATAAGGGAAACCGGGCCGGTTTTGTATATATTAATTTTGGGGGTTTAAAAAATTTCCCCCGGGAAATTAAAATTGAAAATTTTAAAATTTGATTAAATTCAAATTTTTTATTTCATTCTTTATTTCTACAAAAATTACACTAAAATTTTCAGAAAAAAAATTTTGCTAAAAATAAATTTTCAAAATTAAAATTTAATTTTTAAATGTTAAAAAGAAAATTTTACTTTTAATTTTTGCCATTATGATTTAAAAAAAATTTACCAGGGGGTCCCAAGTACAAACTGAAATAGTAGTTAGTGAAAATAAGCCCTATCTTGGGAAAAATAGCCCGGGGCCATGATCCGGGGGGCAGGTTTTTCCAAAAATAAAGTTCGCAAAGAAATTTCCCCAAAATGTTTTTATACCCAGCGAAATACGGAGCCCCATATATGTCCCGGGGCTCCCGGAAAATCAGCTGTCGACTAGGAAAATAGGATAGCTTCCAAATATTTAAGTATTTTAAAAGCATTTACAAAAAATATAAGAAATTTTCCCAAAATTCACCATATGAATTCCACTTTTAAAGAAATTTTGAAGGATTTCTATCCAGAAGGGGAAAAAAAAACACAAAAAAATAATAAATTTTAATAAAATTTTAAAAATTTTTCTGTAAAGTAAATTGGGCCCTTTTCTCTTTTGATTTTAAAAACTTGGGAAATATTTCAAAAATCCCGATCCTCTAAATTTTTAAATTTTATTTATGGGATGGGAAAAGCATTAGTTTTAGGGGGTTTATCAAGAAATTTATATTATTACAATTAAATGCAAGTATATAAGATTCTAACGAGGGAAACATTCCCCCCTAAAGTTGGAAGAGGATTTTTTGAAATAAAAAATTTGGGGGATAGCAATTTTTGGAAATAAACAAAATTTCATTCAAGTTTATCATTTGCCCCTTGGTGTTTTTTCTCATCTAAGGGGTAAAAAACATTTAGGGAAATTTTGGGAATTTTATTTTAAGATATAGGCATAATCTTTGACTTACCCATCCTTATTTCAAAGAGTGAAAGTTCTCAAATAGTACTTAGTCATAGTAAGCAGTTCATAACATTTTAAGTTGAGGATTTGAATTCTTAACCTCCTCCTTCATTGCCCACTCTGTTTTCATTTTCATTCTAAATTTATTAATCAAAATATATTCTCATGGAATATAAGACTACATCACTTTGAATGTAAGAAAACCAAATTATCGATAAACTTATCCTATTCATTAATTTCATTTAGGAAAATCATTTTATCTGAAAAATTTAATGTTTATAAGGGAATCTTTTCATTTCAAAACATTTTAAACTTATTGGTTTTAAAAAATTATTAATTTTCACATTTTTGCCAAAAATTATGAGCAGGTTAAATTTTCGGGAAAAATTTTTGCCTGGGGAAGAGGGTTTAATTCAAAATATGTAGGATAAAAAATGTCGAATAATGCATAATTTATGATATCTTATGTCTATAAAAGCAATTCAACTAAGAATCTGTTTGCATTAAATAACTTAATATAAAAAAATCTCTAAAATATTGGATGAGAAATTGAATATTTAATCTCTAATTGACGAAATTAAATAATTAATATTTTAAAAAAAATTTCCTCTTTAAAAAATTTTTAAGAAAAAAAATTTATTTTCGTTTAAAAATTTTATGGGTTTTGATAAAAAAAATTTAATCTCCGGTTTTTGTATAAAAAAATTAAAACCTTTTTAAATAACATTTTCTGAAAATAATTATTAAAAATTTTATAGGGTTTGCAAAGGCCTCCCATCATTTTAATTTTTTTAGAAAACTCAACTCTTATATATCTTATCCTTTAAGATTAAAAGTAAAATCTTGCAAGTATTAAGAATAAATAAGATTATTTAAGTAATTGTACGATGCAAGGACAATATCCTCTGGATTAATAATTAATTAATAATAAAAAATTTTGACCTTAAAAAATTATTATTAAAATTATCAAGATAAATTTTAGAATCCCTGAATTTGCAAGGAAGGTTGCAAAGAGTGAGGGGTGGAAATTTAAAGGCAGTTACTTTGCACCTCATGAGTAGAATATTTGGTCGCTAATTTATAAGTGCTATTATGAAATGTTGGGTGTGAGTATCATAAAGCCGTACGAGAACATAAATTGCTATAAACCCATTTTAATCGCCATAAATTTACTTCGGAAAGTCAAATTGTAGAATAGTAAAAGAAAAAGTGCGTTAGATGTATTTTAAATTCAATGCTTAAACTATAGCTTGGTTAATCATCTTTTTAAAAAAAAGAAATTTGGAATTGACCAATGTTAATTTATTGTATCATGCTACTAAACTATCAAACACTTTGGATTCTTGATGAAAATATTTTTTATTGACTAATGAGTAATGTATCATATGGTTGAGTCTTTGAATGAAAGACAAATGGGTCATAATGACGTAGTCTACTTTTTTCACCCCTGCTTCTCCTGTAAAGTTTATTAAGTAAGACCACGCAATTTTCTAGACAGTGAGATCACCGGAAAGACATGTGTCTGATTATTTGCATTGTTATACGCTGCTTGCATTTCTGCCCTGAGGAGAACTATTTCTTCCTAGTGATTAATTTCTTAAACTTCTAAACGTCCAGCGCCGATGTTTTAAAATTTTTTCTCAGTTTCTTTCCTGACAGCCAGGATGAGCCGCTTTTCATCTGTGGTAAAAGATCGTACTCTAGCCTTCCTTATCTGTCAAGTATTGCAAAAATTATTTGTTAGTAAGGCACTTTTACTGATTTATTAATTCCCATAATTATTGGGAACATTCTCGCATCATATACTATTTTAGATGGGTTCTACCTCTCTATAAAGTCATTAAAAAACTAATTTCAACTTTAAGTAAAGGCTGGTTTCCTAAACAGTAGTGTAAATCGGGGCTAAATAAAAAAAATAATTTGTTTATTGTTTGATGATTATATATGGATCGTCATCGTAGACTGTAACTTCAGTTCTCTTAATAGAAACAGTGTTGAACAAGCCGCCAGATGATATGCCTGATATGTAGATTAAATGCAATTTATAAATAGATTCCTCCATAATTCTTTATGGGTTGAGTTAGGTAGCTATCAGCCAAGATCATAGTGGGGTCCAAATTTTAATGCACTAAATTATTTATACATTTTTTAAGTTGGAATAATTAAGATAAAGCACTATTTGAGCAAGGACTGTATCGGATACGAATCCAGAAGAGGCAACTTAAATTTAAATTATTAATAAAGAGTTAGAAATTATTTCATATTTAATTTTTAAAAATATAACGCATTTAAACGATTATCCGATCAATTTGAAATAAATCACATCATTAATTAAGCTAGGTTGAATATATAAATACCCTAATCATGGAAAATTCTTGAGTTGTATTTTTTTAATAAAATAATTAAAAGTTAATAACTCCTAAGGGGTTGTCATCTCGCTTTAAATTAATCAGATGAATACTTTAAAAATATAAACTAACAATATAATTGCTTGATGTCAAGAATGACTATCTCGCCTGGGTTTTAATTCATAAATGATTAGACCTCTTAAAGGACATCGCTCAAAAGGTAGTCAGATAGGAAAACATTAAATCCCTTAAATTTTAATAAAATCTCATTCGAAAAGTAATTAAAATATAGCAATTAAAATAAAGAAGAAGCTATAAAATAATCAGAAGTTGTCATATTTAATTATAAATGACTTAAAGATAATTCTTGATTCATCCTACTCTATTCAAAGGATATAAGTTGTTAAAGTTAAATTTAAATAAGACATTAATTACAATTAAGAAAAACTTATAAGTTATTAAATTTCCTCTTTAAACTTAGTATTTAAGAGTTATAGAATAATAAATTCTAGAAATTTTGATAGTTTCTTGAATAGTCAATTTTTTAAGAAATTTGATTATAAAAACCCTTGTTTATTTGCTAAATCTTTTACATCGTCAAATTTAATAAGTTAAGAAAGGTGATTCTTGCGTCTATGGAATTTAAATTTTATTCATAGCCAGTCATTTAGAGGCTTGATACCATAATGAAATTTTTCATTTAAATAGTTTTCTGATGATGTGATGTTTTATGAAAAAGAATTTAATTTTCATTAAAATAATGTAGGTAATTGATTTAATAAGGACACACTAAAAGACGAGCAGAAAAAGAATTGCAGCTTTTAATTATATGAATAGCAAAAATTTTGAGAGAAATTATTTATGATCAATAATTATAGCCTAACTCTTAGAAATAATCTAGATCATGGTGATTATTTTTTCTCTTTTCTTAAAATAATTGGATATCAACTACAAATTTGCAGAACTTCTAAATTCTAAATTTAAATGATGAAAATACTAGTAAAACGACAAATTATATTAGGTGATAAATATTCAATTGATTAAGTCAGGTTAAATTTTATAGACATGTAAGTCCTTGCTTACTGGTCGAATTTTAAAGAAAAATCTGGCTAATAAACTTTAGTTTTGCATTATAGAATTATTCTTAAAACTTACTGATAAAAAGAGATTGCTCTCTACTTAAATTTTATCTAAATATGTTTATTAGGTATTTACTTTGCAAGGGTTAAGATTGCTGAGCTTATTTTTTTAGATATTAAATGGAGTATATAATAAATTACAGAGCATCACAAATTGAGGATACTAATTGTAGGATTTGACTCTCAGCTCTAGGAAACGAGCTCCCAATTAAAGCACCTTGGAGATCGTATACTACTCAACAAAAAATAAATCTTTACTAATATAAAAATGCATAAATTTATTTGACTGAGGGCAGAAAGTAGCTTCTAAGATTTTCTTCAATTTGCGGGAGTTATACTTGAAGCCGTTGAAGCCTGAGTAGGAGAGAGAGGACTTCAGATTATTTAAAAAGGAAAATGCTAATTTATTATTATATAAGATGAGCTAGAGCCTCTTAGTTTTAGGGATACTCCATGTTGAAAGATCTGAACCCAGCGTTGTGAACTAAAAAACTCAATAATATGATAAGTTTTGTATTTAAATTTTTTTATTAAATTATAATTATGCGAAAACCAAATTACTCAAAAAATAACTAAATTGATCCATCCTTTTCTCAGTTTCATTTTGATAAAAAGGTATGGATGATCCCCCTTACAGTAAATAGCCAGTTCTAAATCAACCCATCGAAAAAAATGTTTGAGAGTGCCACCACTATACTTCCAAAAGTTGCAGATGAAAAATTTGGGAGTTGTATGTTCCCATCGCATTCTAGTTCATTTCAGAGGAAGCACTTAAAAGTAATTGGGAAAGGCTATATGGTAACCTTCCTAGAAGACTTGAAATTTAACTCTTTAATGTTAGCTTTTAGTTTGATTATAAATGCTCTATTACTCATCATTTAATTTTGCTAAAATTATTCATAATCTTTGCAATTCATAGCTAACTTTCTATCCAATTTTTCATTTCCTCCTAAGCATCTATGATATGAGATATACTCCTAAATTCAGCAACTTTCAAAAGTATCTTGTAGTGTCTGCATAAATGATGGCCGTAGTAAGGTTAAGTATCTGGCATTCCAATAAGCGGCATGGATTAGATAAGAACTGCTCTAGCATTTTAATGCCTCCTTGAGATGCTTACGTATTTAGCCATTATTTATTCCATCACCATTCAGAATATAGCCTTTGGTACATTTAAGTCTATCTTTGGTCATTTTGTCGTTAGGGATATCTTAAATAAGAGAATTAACATTGAATATCGTATTGAGCTACCATATGAAGATGTGTCAATTTTTTATCATTTGATAGTTCATTATGTGAACGCTGCACTTTGATTTTATGCTCTCAGTTTATTCATGAAAGCAATTTAATTAGTAGAGAGATAAACAAAGCAAATCATAAATTCCTCTTCATATCATCCAAAATTGCATAGTTATGTATTGCATGTTTTTGGGATTCATTTCGCATCGAATGTTAGTCTAATCATAAAAAGCAGTGAAAAAATCCAAGTAATTTAAAGGAAGCTAATAGTTCATGATCGAGCGTAATTGTGGAAGTAGTTTTAATTGATAAAAGAACCTATTTCTTGTTTTTATAATATATACTCAAAATGTTGTTTTCCAAGTCAACAGTAGATCAACTAGCACAGTTTCTCAATTCCAAGATCGAACTTGTATGAAACAGCATTGAGATGCCATTACTTATCCTGCTTTAAATCAAAGATGATCACAGAGGGCTACATTATGAGCGATTTCTGGAACATTTTGGTGACCATCCTGCCAAGAGATCATACTCTTGCCTTGCCCCTATAAAAAACGTTTCGTAGTGGCAGATTAGATGTGCAAGAACCTTGGTATGCAAATCTCATCTTCCTGATAAACGCAGGAGTTACAAACAAAGGTAGGGCAAGGTCGAACTGCATTGAGAATCTGGGAAGCCCGTAATTGACTCGACTTAAAAATTGAAAATGAGAATAATCAATGGTGCAGTGAAAATAGAGCAAGCAAAGATCAGTGTAAAAAAAATCTGCAAGTCAATATTCTCAAAGGGCACAGGTACAGATAAATGATAAAACCTCAAAGCAACGAACTACACTGAAAGGCTGAATTGAAGACTTCAAACTCAGTCACCGCGCTACAGCGAGAGCAAATTCCCATAATTCGATATTACAATTTGCTTAAATAGGTTTTATTAACGCCTTTTAATTATATGATATTAAAATGAAAATTGATTATATGTTCTTTCATCCTAATTACGCTCGATCATGAACTATAAGGCGATGTTAGGGAGGCTCTTAAAACCCATTTCTGTTTCCGTCACCATTTTTATCAACTAAAGTACCTATTTTTAACTATTAATAAAATTATCTATAAATCTAATATTACTTAATTATTTTTCACTTCTTTTTCTTATAATTACGAAATCATAATGAACTAATGGTCACTTTTTTATCATGATAATATTGGGTTTAACTCCTGGGAGACTCATGTTCCTGATTGTATAGTAACCAAAGTTTGGAACTAGTAATGGTTCATTTTTCTTGAAATGGGTCATCCATTAACGAGTGATAGTCTTGTCCAGAGTTGGAATAGACGGAGGTTAGAATAGCCCCAAGTTTCTTTATCGCTCTATTCCTGAAAATAAAAAATTAAATAATCAATCATTTTAGTAGAAGACAATTTTATTATTTCTAATTGATATTATGATGAAGCATCAATTTCAATTTTGCCTTTATCTTCTCTGAGGTAATCGAATGCTAATCATAAAATGGTAATTTTTCTGGTGATAATCGAAATTTAGATAGAACCCAAAATGAGTTCCTCGTAAATTTTTAAGGAAAGAAAGATGAGCTTCTGTTTAAGTAGGATCCTGACTTACGCTATTTTTGAGCTAGCACATGCCCCACAAGACTCAGGATGGCAAGGAACACCAGTCCAGATTTCTTTCCTAACATTTGAAAATATTTATTATTATAGCTGAGAATTTATTGGAAAGATGAATTAGTTAAAACTTAAATAATAATGAATTTAAAGGTCTAGTAGGAATGTGTCCAATTGAAATATAAATAACACTTTTTGTCGAGACAAAGTTCAATCATGTATTTTAAATCTTTATGAGCTATTGTGAGATGATCACTCACTATAAAGTTTTATAAGCTGTACAATCTCAATAGAATCTGATACCAGAAATAAAATTAATGAGAGATCTTATCAGCTGAGGTTTGATAAGTAGAAACTAATATTTATTTTAGATTATCTTTTAAAAAAAAAGATTTAAATCGGTAGTGTTTTAGCCCTTTTTATTACCATATATTTGGGGCCTCCTGTTTTATTATTAACATAATTTTTTTTTATTCTCAACTATAATTAAAACCTTTGGGTTTATATACTATCTATCTCAAGATTTTATAATTAAAAATAATTTTTGTATTTTTCTCACACTTATTGTTAAAAGCAAGCCCTCAAGATGCCGAATAATATGCATTATATTACCTTTAATAACCTATTTATTAACTTTTTCTATTATAAATCGGTGTTGTCTCTTTAATCTTTCTCATTTGCACTTTTTACTTTCTTAATTTTACTTAGCAAAAGGGTAATCCATCTCTAACTCCAATTATTTTATAAGCTAATCAGCTATTTAGAGTTAAACTATCCTTAATAATTTATATCACTCAAGGACTTATAACAGCTTAGAGAAAATAGCTTAAGTTATAATTGCCATAATTTAAAATTAAATTTTTATAAGAAAGTTAGATTCATTCACTCACTATGAATCGCATAAGTCTTAAATGTTAGCATATTAATTCAAAGACGTTAATAAGGTAGAGAGGCAAGATTTAGGATTTATAACGTTATGCTTATTAAGATTTTGCTAAAAGTGAAGCATAAAATGTTTGGACTTTTTCTAATAAGTTTTCTAGGCTAATAATTATTTAATTAAGTTATTTTAATTGAGTAAATTATAAATGCAGAACCTAATAATTAAAATTAATGTTATATATTTGAATTTATAGAAGTTTATTAAATTTAAAGGGGCCTTAAATAAAATCAATATAGAACTAGAATTACTTTTGAACGAATTATTGAAAGACTTCCCTTCTTTTTAGTTGTGAGATGGCCAAAAAAGAGAATAATTTCATGATTAATTCTTTTAATTGTATCATATTTTATTCCAACAATGCTGAAATGAATAAAAGCTAATGTGAAAATTTGGCTTAATATTTAAATCTTAAAAATGAACCTTATAATTTATAGGGAGATATAAGTGAGAATCCTAAACTCCCACTTACTCCTAAGACTCTGTGAAATATTAAAGTTATAGAGCAATTTTGTATTAAGTCAAACTATAAAATAAAATTTAGCAATTATTTTTAAATAGAAAAAGTATCCTCATTTAATTTTTGAAAAATCGCGAGTTCCTTTTGTATAATAAATTTTAAAAATAATTAAATTACTTTTCTTTGCATGATATTTGAGTTTGCACAGTAATTTTTATAAATTGATTTAAGATTGAAGAAAATGACAATGGCATCTCAAATTCTATATAGTAAAGGTGCCCTACATGAGATTTTCATGAAGTAGCTGCTGCCTCTAGTTAGTAACTATGCTGATCTCAATCACAACTGAACTAAAACTCATTGACTAAGATATCCATTCCTTGCGGCTCTTCTTAAGCTACTTGAGCTGCTTAGTATAGGTCTGGGCGTTGCCACTCGCTTTGAGGCGGAGAGGAGGCCTCCACCTCAGCTCAAACCTATCTTCCTTCAGGCAAGGCATATCACCACTTGCTCTCACTCAGAGTGCTGAGGAACGGCCAGCTGCAAAGAGTAGCACTAGAGGAATGGGCTCTCTGTCTTTAGTGCCGTTGAAGTCAAGCTCTCAATATATTGAAACTCCTAACAGGTGCCATCTTGTATCATTATTTTCATCTTAAATTTATTCAAATAAATATCACAAATCGAGTGAAATTTGGAGAGAAAAAAGTATAAAAGAAAGCGGAGGATAATATAAAAATGTGTATTGGAAAATCAAGATCTAGATTATCTTATTTACTTTCTTGACAAATCTACTAATCATAAAAATTATATATACCTCCTGATAAGTTTATATTAAAAATAGTATTCTTTTAAACAATAAAAGATAAGTTGTTATTACTTATAAAATACAAATATTAGATGGGAACAAAATAGGTTTATTTCAAAATTATTGCGAGTTCAGGTCAAGGAATAAATCAAGTGAATTTAATAACTCTCTTGCTATTAGAAGTTTCGAGAGTAATTCTCCAAAAAAATTAATTCTGAAAATTTATTTAGAACTCCTTTTCTGTTTAAGGGAATAAATTAAAGCAACAAAGACAGGCTGTTAAATTTTTAGTATTTTTCTCATCGAGAATAAATAAAAACAAATAATTATTTTCTCCAAACATTTTAATTGACAAGAGTTAATTTTTAAGAAGATATTTAAATGGCCATCACTTAATTTATAGATTTAAATTACTTACATTCAAATTTAGAAAGCTTTATTAGTGCGCTCTTTTTTAAATGCTAAATTTTAAATCTTAATTTAATCTTAAATTTAAGCATATAAAGATAAAATCAAGGATTAAAAATGTTTTTATATGTAATCAAATTATGTTTGGATTAAAATCAATAACTTCTACTAATATAAAGTTTAAATATTAAATTTTACAATTAATTTAACAATTTTTTTATTATTTTTTTTAATCAAATAAAGAGCGAAAGATAGTAATAAAGATCAGTCAGTGATGATCAGAAAAAACTAGTTTAGATTACTCAAAGTAAAAAGGTTCATCTTTTAAAAAAATTAGGAGGAAGCAAACTATTTTATATTATAGATTATAATAAATTGGAAATTGGAATTAACTTATAGTATAAATATATTTCTGAGGATAAAGTCCTATTATTTTAAATCCTCTATCAAAAGGGACCTAAATCATCCAATTTGAATACTTTAAACTATCAAGTAAATGAAGAGCCAAAATAGCAATTTAATTTATTATAGTAGGAATTTTAATTAAAATCGGTGATTGGTGAAAATAATATTGAAAAAATGGCATTGATTTCGCGAAATTCTTTATTAATCTAAACCTATTCATTGTCTGTTGCAAAAGAGAGGCCTAGTCTCTAAGTCTAGTTTCTGAAAAGACTGGTAGTTTCAATATAATATTTTTAGTAATTTTAAGATAATTAAGCAACTATATTAATAATCAGCGAGGCTGAAAGCTTTCATTCTATGTAGTATAAACTTCTGAAAAAATATAATATCTGAGATCTAGAAAAGCTTTTGGAAAAGTTTGAAATTAAGAAATGATTGCTCAAATGTTTGACATTAAAATTAGATAAAAACATGTCAGTTGAAGTAAAACTCCATCCCGATGTAGTAAAACTCCATCTCTAAATTTTTAAGTATTCCAATACGAGCTTATTGCAAGTAATTAAACACATTATAAGATCCTGAATTGGAACTATTAAATTAGAATCGATGGAGTTTTACTTCAACTGACATGTTTATCTAATTTTAATGTCAAACTTTGAAGCAATCATTTCTTAATATCAAACTTTCAAACTTTTAGATCTCAGATATTAATTTTTCAGAAGTTTAACTACATAGAATGAAACTATCAGCTTGCTATTATATATGCTTAATTATCTTTAAAATTACTAAAAATATGTATATTGAAACTACCAGTCTTTTCAGAAACTAGACTTAGAGACTAGGCCTCTCTTTTGCAACAGACAATGAATAGGTTTAGATTAATAAAGAATTTCGCGAAATCAATGCCATTTTTTCAATAAATGAAGAGTTGCAAATTTGTGGCAGATGAAATCATATATTCACCCCTCATCTGTTGCTTGTTGGATAGAGAATCAAAAATTAATATGAGTTTCTTCTTTCATCATCTCCACAGCACCTTTCAGCAGAGATATAAGTCGCGCCTACTCTTCTTCTTCCTCATTTCTAACTATTCAAAATTTGTGTCTCTTTAATTTTGTACTGAGTGCTCCCACACAAAAGTTGCAAGGGCAACAAATTCTTAGAATTTCATGCTGAATGGAATGGTCCAATAATTATTCAAATCTGAGAAAGTTCACCAGTCACGATTTTAATCCATTTTAATTTAATGTCTAATTTAATTCTCTTTTTTATCAAATTCTCAACTATATTATATAACTACCACGATAAATTATAAATTTAGGAAAATTTTTTCTCAATCATCACTTGAAAATAATATTTACAATTTTTGGAGGAAAAAAAACTTATACCGAGTTGAAATTTTAAGTGCATTTTCTAAAGAAAATTTGAATATTACCATTTAATTCATATTTTAAATGATATTAGGGTTAGTTTGCAAAAATAAACTCTGAATTTTACTAATTTTACTAATTTTCTTTAACTATCTGCTAAATATTTTTTGTGTGTTCTAAAGAGAATATTTTTTTTCTAGAATTTGAAATTTAAGAATTCATTGAATTAACTTTATCTTCTAATAATAGACTCGTATAGTCTAGCATCTAACTAAGATAATTTTGCAATTAAAGCTATTATCAATGTGTATTTAAGGATATATTAAAACAATATATAAATTATTGGAAGCTACTACATATAAGAAGTTAAAATTTTATTATTCAACTTATTATGATGTATGAATTAGTAAATTTCTTTTAATTTATTGAATCTTATATTTATCCTTTCAAGCCAAATAAAAATAGGATGAATCTAAAATATTTCAAAATATTTTTATTTCGTAGTAAATATATCACAATAATAATATAGAGATCATAGTCAACATTTAGTTTCACAAGGAATTCAACCTTCTTAATAATAAGTATTAAAACCCAAAAACATTATAGGAAAAGGAGAATAAGTTGTGTATAATTAATTTCTTTATTAATACTAATAATCGTGCGAGTCAAACGCGAAATTACTCAAAAATAAATACATGATCCATCCTATCTCATTTTTATTTTGACTCTAAGGTATGGATGTAGTCACCCTTATCAAGTAGTAATAGCCAGTTCTCAAATTCAACTCCATCGCAAAAATGTTGAAAGGGGCCACACTATACTCTCGCATTTCAAAGTTGCTGATGAGAAAGTTAGGAGTTGCAGCTGTTCCTCATCGAACTTCTAAGTTTCGTGCACATCAATTATTTGATTAATCCTCAAACTTTTCGCCACTAAGCGCATATCCGTTTATAGTAAATGATCTTCCATAGATAATAAATTTATATCATTAAATCACTCTGCTTTCCAAAAAGCGATTGGAGAACAACCTCCAGGCTGAGTTCGTAAACAAACTTTAAAGATGGTGCCAGCTAAGAGGCAAGCACGATACCTTGACAAGGTTCAACTAAAGAGGAAGCAAGAGGAGAAGAAGAGGAAGATTGAGTTCATGAATCAGAAGCCTTAGTGTATGGTGTCAGTAAAGTTTCAGCTAGCTCAAAGCAAGACTCCATGCTTGAGAGTTGTAACTTTGGAGGAGTGTGTTCAAAAAATTTCCTCACCTTCTGATGCGAAGCGAAGAGACACCATTATGCAAGAAGAGTATGCTTACAAGATCTTCCCTTACGAATACCTTGTAAAGAAGGAAGAGAGAGGTCTTGAGTTCGCGAACGAACTGACAGTGTTGAGAGAAGCGAGGGACAAAAACTTGAAGTACGTTCTTCATCTTGCTGGTGTTCTTATCGATCATGATTACATCGCCATTCGCCTTCCTAAATGGGAGATCACACTAAGAGAATTTCTCAGCACGAGGCGCAACAAGTACTAGCTTACTGCTATTCTCACTGACCTCGTTAGAGGAGTGATGGAGTTGCATGAGTTGGGATTCGTGCACAGAGATCTCAAGCCAGAGAACATCATGATAAACTTTGAACCAGTCAGAGCAACTGTCATAGACTTCAACAGAGTTGTAAGAAAGAGAAAAACATTGAGGAAGCATCGGTGCAAGGAACTGCAGGCTACTTCCCATAGAGACAGACTTGGCTCAACGGTTCAGTGCAGTGGGACATTTGGTCTATAGTTGCAATCATACTTGAATGCGATATGAAACCAGAGGAATACTACTAGTGTGAAAGTGAAGATGATGCAATATAATTCGCAACAAGACATTGTAAGATAGACAAGGTATCAGAACCTTTGAAAAAGTTAGTAACAAAGTAATAATCAAGCAACCTATGAAACCTAACACTCAGTTATCTGAGATAGAGGAAGCACTTAAAGGTATAAAATTCAGAGAATATGAGACAGACGTCAAGGTCACCTTCCTAGAAGACTTTAGATTGCCTGTTTAGGGTTAAAATTTAGCATGATTATAAGTATTAATAAAGAAATTAATTATACACAACTTATTTTCACTTTCTTATCATATTATGGGTTTTGGGGTTTTTATTGGTGCTGGAAGAGGTAGGGGAAGCAGTGCTTGTTGGAGTAGGGGTACTAGTGCTTGAGGGAGTAGGTGAAGTTGTGCTTGAAGTAATATCAGCACTGAGCATCTTTTATACGTTGGATAGAACAATCATCTGAGTTATTGCAATTGAGAAGCTATCGAAGGTGATAATTAATACAATATTTTATAAGATCTGATTGGATAGTATAAATATCTTAGTAAATTAAAATAATTCTAATCAAGACATCTTTTATTCCTGCAAAATGTTAAAAAAGTTGACCAATTTAACTTATAAACATAAATTAAGGCAGAATATATTGGGAATTAAAGATGCAAGACTTAAGCAATTATTAATACACCTTTAGATATTTAAAATAAAATTCATAAAGCCATCTTGTTTTAAGGATCCCCCAGCTCCGACATATCTATGACTTAACCTAAGTTGAAGTTGACTTTGAAAAATGAGAAAAGAAACTGGCTTTTATAACTTTTTTATGAAATTACCAAACAATATAATTATGAAATGAAAAGCTCTTAAAACTTTTTTGTCTTTATAAATAGCTTAAAATAAGAGAAAAAATTGATGGGAGATTTTACTATCAAATTCATGCAATCCTCTTATTGTTTTAATGAACAATTAAGTTATTTAATTGCTAAAATATAAAAAAAAACCGCTAAAAATGTGTCAAAAATAGGTAAACCGAAGAGCTAATGGAATTTTAAAATTTTCAACAAATCAAAATTAAAAAAGCGAAAACTATCTCAAGGAATTTTTTCCTTTAAAAAAATATGGGAGTATAATGATTTTGATAAATAGTTCAAAGATTTTTATAATTAAAACCCCTCCTCCAAGTTCTTTTAATGAGAAAGCTTATTATAAAGATATTTAGTTTTAATGTTGGCATTTTGGTAAATACTGCTAGCAGAGTTGAAATAGTTAAAGAAATAGTATGCAGCGAGCATGCCCATCCCTCTGATATAAGCGGGTGTGGTGGCGTAGGAAAGAACCCCATTGTAAGAAGATGATTGCAAATAGTTCCAAGTATCTTTATAGCCAGAGGCTCGAGGAGTCACATAAATATCAGCACTGAGGAAGTCAGCTATGGATTGGGAGATAGGGTAGCTACCATATGTGAAGTATTATCACTTATTTATACTTTTATCATTGTTTTAAAAATAAGAATTAGGTTTTCTGTGCGAGCTTAAAATCTTTTCTTAAGTTAAAATTATTTACTTAATCTCATCTCTTACAAAATTTAGTGAACATCTTTACATTCTCATTACGAAATTAAATATAATATCTTCCTCAAATCTTGGAATAAAATCATTTTAAAAATAATAATCCTATCAGTTTTTCTTCTATCTCACTTCATAAATCTTTTTTTTAAAGATAAAATATGAATGGATTAGCGAAATTTAAAAGAGATGCAAAAGTTTAAGCATTAGGGAATAAATTAAAAAAACATCTCTAGATAAATATCTACCTTGGCCTTACTGTATCGGGTTTGATTGAAACTTTTTGAACACCTCTAATTTATTTTCCAACTTTTCCTATTTTCAAATTATTCTTCCGCTAATTAATTTTCTTCATCCTCATCTTCTTCTTTTTCAACATCTTAATTATTTCTTCAAGTATTTCTAATATTGCTCGTATACTGCACTGATAGAAATATTTGTAAGAAAAAAAATAATGAAAAAAGTTTTTCCTTTGGAATTTGAACTGGTCTTAAAATTCACTCATCTAGACGTTAACCATCTGAATATCAGGCCTTAAATCAAAGGTTTACTGGTTAATTTATCTAAAATATATCTTACCCCTTTCAGCATTAGTATCATCCTATAATTTAAGTGGCCTCAATTAAATGGTTTAAATAAAAGCAATTCATGCCGCTAAATATCATAAAATGTAATTCTGTTATTTCATAATTAATATATATTGAAGTAATTATAAGCTCCGTTAACGACATCAGTTGGATTAATTTTACAAATACAATTTCAAAATATTCTCACATAATGTATTTTTATTAGGATCGTCATCGTAGATTATTGTTTCAGTTCTCTTAATATTGAGAAAATCAGTGATAAAGACAATTAATTAAAAAACATAAATTATCTACTGATAATTTAATAATCTCCTAATTAAAAATTGGGGTTTCTTTACTATCGCAACAATGGCAGATCTTGAATAACAGTGCATTGAGCAGAGGTGGCTATTTATCGACAAGTTCTCGAAGCAGCAGCTATTCAAATGCGAGAAGGATCCCTCTAATCGATTCATGACGATGAGGCTTAAAGTACATGGGCATTCATATTACAGAATCCATTCAGGATAAAGGTGGCTGCATGAATGGGAGCGCACGAAGAAAATGTAGAGCTCATCGCATAATCTTTTGAGCTGAGGTGAGAAAAATAGTTAAGCTCAAGAGGTAAAAACATTGGCATGGTATTAGAATGCATACTTCAAGCAAGGAATATCTAAGAGTCAGATGAGACATATATTTGGCAAGGGGGAGATTTAAACTACTAGAGAAATGAGTAAGTATGCTAGAAGTTCAATTAGCTGGTGCGAATTGGGGTGGTCCAGGAATTTCTTTCTTGCTTATCATACCTCAGTCTCTTACATATTCTATGTCTAGAGATTACAGAGAAAACTATTAGAGAGAGGTCGCCAGCCTCTCAGACGTTTTCTTTATTGCATATGCGAAATTCCAAAAAGCATTTGCTACCTTCTCCCAAAAACAATGCGCTCAAATTCAGAGTAAGATCTAAAAACTGAAGAAAGCAGGATAAAGATAGCAGATAGAGTCATGTGCAGTTGAGAACTAATTGACTATTAAAAATGAGTAATTATTACAACGTCTCAACTATTCAATTGTATTTTTAAAACGCTAAATCAAACCCCGATTACTAAAAGGGGTAATAATTGTCAGTTATTCTCTGCATTTTGAATTAATTGTCTTTATCACTGATTTTCTCAATAGTAACTGTATTGAATAAAGCCCCAGCTGAGATGCCTGTTATGTAGATTAAATAAATATGAATTGATTCCGCCATAGGTCTTTATGGGGTCATCGAGGTAGGTATCTGCCAAGATCATATCGGAGTCCAAATTGTCGTGCACTACAAATAATTTCAGATAATTAAGAGAAATAATTATTTAATGATGATGATTTGATTCTATATAAATATTTAATCAGACATAAGTGATTTTATTTATTTTAAACACTATTTTAGCAAGGACAGCATCCGATACCAATCCAGAAGTGGCAACTCAAATTTTATTTACTTATTTTTATAAATGAATAATTTCATAGAGATATTAAATACAAATAAACTCATTTAAATGATCCTACGAGAGATCTATAATAAATTTTATTAAATTAAGCATAAATAAATACTGCAACTATAAGTAATTTTTAAATTTACTTTGATAAATAATTTATTTAAACAATAACTCCTAATGGGTGGTCGTCTTGCTTTAAATTTAACTAATGAATAACATTTTTGTAAACTCTCCTAGTTTGAATAATAAAATTTATTGCTAGATGTCAAGAATGACGATCTCGCCAGGATGTCTATTCATAAATGCCTAGACCTCTTAAAGGACATCGCTCAGTAGGTAATCAGATAAGAACACATTAAACCCTCAATTAAGCAATTTAAAAATTATATAAGTAGTTTTAAGATGATATTAGGGAAAAACTCATAAATGTTCTATTTTGCTTTCAAGATAATATTCAAATAAAATTATATATATAGATCTGATTTTTGCATACAAATCAAATTTTAAATAACATTTACTTATAAAATAAAATTTTCACAAGGTTTTAAGATTGCTGAGCATAAATTCAAATTTAAAATGGATTGAGGAATCTAATTTATTAATTACAGAGCATAACGAATTCAGGATACTAATTGTAGGATTTAACTCTTAGCTCTAGATATCGAGCACCCAACTAAAGCAACTTGGAGATCGTGTACGGCTCACAAAATATAAATTAATTATGATAAAAGAGATTATTATATTTTGACTGAGGGCAGAATGTTGCTTCTAAAAGAAACTTCAATTTTGGGGAGTTAGTTTTGAGGCTGCTAAAGCCATTGTAATTGAGATAGGACTTAAGATTTAATAAAAAAAGAAGATCACAAATAATTAATTATGAGATGAGCGAGTGCCTCTTAGTTTTAGAGGTACTTCATGTTGAAAGATCTGAACCCAGCGTTGTGCACTCAAACCCTAAAAGATTATAAAAATATTGGTAGAGGTTTTGTATCATTAATTCCCATATATACATGTCAAACACGAAATAACTCGATAATAATTACATGATATTATCTTATCTGAGCAACGATTTAGTTGCTATTATCAAGAGTAATAGCATTTCTCACCACGAGAGGCAAAAGTATTTACTTACTACTATTCTAATTGACATCGTATGAAGATGTTTGAGTTAGGATTCAGAGATCTCAAGCCAGAGAACAATAAACTTTGAACCAGTCATAGCAACTATCAAAGACTTCAACAAGCTAAAATTTAGCTTAATAATAAGAATTTATAGAGAAATTAATTACACACAATTTATTCTCACTTTCTTATCATATTATGGAGTTTATACTCCTGGGAGAGTGATGTTCCTGATTGTATAGTAACCAAAGTTGGGAACGAGTAGTGGCTCATTGTTCTTGAAATGAGTCATCCATTAACGAGTGATAGTTTTGTCTAGAGTTGGAATAGCTTGCAGGTTTCTGAGTTTTCGCTATGCCTTAAAATAATTAATCTCTCTTTCATTCATCTATAAAATTGTATTTTAATGATAAGAGAAAGTTGAAAAGCTTTCAACATTTTTAAGGTCTACTTCTGATAGGGTCTCAATTTCAAAAGAATCATAATCTTCTCCTTGGTATTCGAATGCTAATTTCAATACAGTAAGTAAACTGGCAGAATCAAAATTTATATAAATAACTCAAGTTAAATTCTCAAAATGTTTTAAGAACGCTAGCTAAGCTTCTTGGTTGAAGTATGAGGTTGACTTACGTTATTTTTGAGCAAGCACATGCCCTACAAGACCCAAGATAGCAAGGGTCACCAGTCCAGTTTTATATCCTAACATTTGAATATATTTATTATAGTTGACAATTTTATAAAAAAAGGAATTAATATAGATAGGAATTTAATAGTTTAGAGGTGGTCGTAGAAAGTCAAATAAACAGACAAGAAGTTGATGTTGCTTTAATTAGAAATACAGATAATCGTTAGAGACACCATCCCTGACTTATAAATTACTTATTAGTATTTGCAGATATTTTTACACATGATTGGCTGAGTGTCTTCTGCGAGATTTACTTCGCCTTAGTCTTTCATCTCTTTCTTCAGATTAGGGTTTCAGCTATTTGATTGAGGTCTCACTTTGTGAGTCTGGGTCTCTTAGCCTTCGGCTTTCCTTTTTCGCTCTCCCACTTTTAGCATGCCTTACATACTTGTCGAGTCGAAATTGCTTCGAAGCTCTCCGATGTTTTCACCTTCAGGCAGAAATCACATTTTATTAGCTTGTGCTTCCCATGTCTGCTCACCTTGAGCTCCTTCCCTATATTAGAATAAGACAAATCCTTGAAAGCAGAAGTAGAGATACTAGCTCTGAATTGAATTGGAAGTGAATGAATGTAGTAGGCTTCATAGAATAACCACCCCAAATCGCACCATCACCACCCAGAATCGCACCATCACCACCCCAAATCGCACCACCACCACCACACCAAAGAATTCAATCTTCCATGTTGAGTATAGCCAAAAGTTATGATTGAAGAGAATTCCACTTACACTCGGAACAGAGAGGGCAATCAACTCCACTGCATCTCTCAAACAGAATATCTGCTCTTGCTGCCCCAGATTTTAAATGCTCCTTAACATGTTTATACCAATGGTTTCCTGGAATCACCTTCAGTGTGCTGCAGCCCTCAAAGCGACAATGCTTATGGAAAGAACCACACTTGCTCACGAAGCATTCCTTTGGCTCATTTGACTCCTCCTGGCTCCGATTGTCCTGGACATCTCTATTTCTTATTTCTCCCCTTGCCGATCCCTTTCTTGGCTCCTTCGACTTAGTCTTGTGGCTCGATCTAAGTTTCCTTGCATTCTTGAAACAACTTGTACTTCTTGACTTTTTATCTCCTCTCCCTAACTCCTCTTCCAACTCTTCTGAATCCCTAGACTCTTCACTTAAGGAACTCTCATCATTTTCCTGACCTCCATTAGATTCTACGACCTTCTATGTTGCCTTGCCTTTTCTGCTGAGGGTCATGACTTCACAGCTTGTCTTAGTATGAATCTAGATGGGTTTGATCGAGGCAAAGCTTTTCTATTTTTTGGTGCGATTTGGGGTGATGGTGCGATTTGGGGTGGTGATGGTGCGATTTGGGGTGGTACAAAAACGCAATTCGTCGATATATCTTCCACCCACGTATTTGCAAAGAACTTGCTTTCCATGCCAGTCAAGACAGCGATATCTTGGTAGAAGCTTGGAACCAAATCCCATTGACTTTAAAAACTCTACACTGGGAGAGTCAGCCCTTGCTCCACACACTATGGCTACACTTCTGTGATTCTCCACCTCCTGCTGTTTCAGGTATTCTTCCATGTCAGCCAAGAAAGCCTTGGCGTATCCTTTCCTCCTCTAGCATTTTGTTGTCGCCATGTGTAGAATGTAGCAGTTGAGATCGTAGGCAAGCTCGTCAATGTAAAAAGCAGCAGCAAACGCCCTGTAGATTAGTGGCCTAACCTTTACCATCTTAAAAGCGATGTACCACTTTGACAATGTTTCCTCACTTATATGATCGAACTCCCCCTCATCTGTAAAGAACTCAAGGTCATCGGCTAGTGATTAGAATGGCGTCCTGCCTCGCACAGAATATCCTTTTTACTTCAAGAACTCGCCAGGGTGCTTGTAGTGACCTCCAAACTATGATCGTGAAAGGAAGGAGCTAAAAATCGAATACTCTTCCATGCCTGCTTCATCTTCTTGGTACATTTAAAATTAAATTAAAGAGGAATAATAAATAGGAGTAAGACTTTCTCAACTTCTTGTCTGTTTATTTGACTTTCTACGACCACCTCTAAACTATTAAATTCCTATCTATAATATATTTTCTTTAATACATTTTTAATCAGTGGCAGTTGAAATGTGAGATAATATATTGAATTTATTACCATTAGATTTAGCATTAAATTATAAAGAACTTTTTTCTTTGTATTTTATTCATCGGAGGTGTGAGCAGAGTTATAAGTTTTGACATTGACTAATTTCCTGGATCAGAACTTCGAAATCTCTTGACATCCTATCGTAATGGCAATAGAACATAATCATCTTATAATTTAAAAAGCTATCGAAAAAGTCCCATATTCGGATATCGATATCTTATTTTAACTGCCAACATTTGCAACACTTATTTATTATTTTATTTCAATTTCGAACTTCTTTCAACTTATAACTATATTAATTAAAACCTCCTTGCTTATATACTACCAATTATTTAATAAAGGATATTTCAAAATTAAACAAGAGTCTCACTCTCTATCTCTCTCTTATAAATTTCAAACATCCCAGGATGATAATTGAAAAATTCAATTTTCTGCTTATAAATTCTTTCTTACTTCATCTAGTAAAGTTTGTGTTATTTTCCGGATTCTCAAGCTCGTATTTTGCTTTTAATTTTCAAATTTGGCGTTAAAAATTGTAACAACTATCCTATCTCCAAAATTGTGTAGAAGTTATTTCATGACTCCAGTAGTTTGATTAACTAATTAGAGCTGTTATAGCTTTAGCAATTTATATTTCTAAAATCTCAATCTACCAAGGGAAAATAAAAGGGGATGGAGCGGATTTTGGACCTCTATTAATTGCAAATTTTCTTAAATCTCCCTTTAAATAAAAATGGCTAAAATGAAGAGAAATAAAAAGATTTTACTTTTATAAATTTAAATGATGCTCTCAATTCAGGATTTCAGTATTTATGACATTTGATATATTTTATTGAGCCCATTATATTTACTGGCTTAATTCTGTTTTTTTTTGTGTGTCGATTAATGAGTCAATTAAGGGCATGCCATAATCAAGTATTTCAAAAGAGAAATAATTCCTCCACATTCTCTTTAAATATTGACGAAAGAAGTGAAGTTTAAATTACTAAAAGAAATTCAATTTTTTTAATGAGAGTTTAAATTATACTGATGATGTTATATATAAAATTTTATTTAATCTTCATGTCAGCACAAAATATGATGAGCTGACTCATTTAATACATAAATTATGTCAATATAGCTTAATTATTTAAACTATCCATTCAAATTCATTTTTAAGCGATATTCTCTTTAATCTGAAATTGTCAATTATGACAATGAAAGATAATTTAAATTCAAAAAATCTAAATTATTGACATTTTTATCGATTTTTTGTCACATTTTAAAGAATTCTATATATTAAAAGGGTACTTCAGTCCCCTGCCCTGAAAATAAATTAACCAGCATAACAAAAGTTGTAATTATCTTTAAAATATTTTTAAATTAAGATACTTTAAAGTTAGGTAGATTCAATTAGAAGCGTAATCATCTGAGATATCAAACGAATTAATATAAAGTGAGAAAAATTAGAGTGTTTTAGGTAGGATTTTAGATTGATTTTGATAAAAAAAGACTTAAGACTAAAGGATTATAATTTTTAGCTAGTTTAAGATTACTTAAAAAGCCTTATTAAATGTATTAAGGTTAGCTGGATAGTTAAAATAATTTTTATTAGGAATGAAGTTCACTATAATTATAATTTTAACTTTTAGATAATTAACTTCCCATGTGATATTTGAATTTACTGCAACTTTAAAAATATTTACATAAATCTTAATTTGTTATTATACTAATTTTAGTGAGGCATGCATTTTGTTTAAATGGTGAAAAGCTCAAAAAAGATTATAATTTATTTATGAGTTCTTCTAATTTTAATCTTATTTCTATGATGAAATATTAGGAATAAATTTGAGAGTAATTAAATAATTAATTTTTTAAATTAAATAAGAGATTTTTAAAATAGATAGAATTAGAATACCAACTCTTTTTTTGTAAACTTGATTTTGACTATAAAAATTTAACTGAATAGCTTAGAGCAAATTGTACAAAATAGAGACTTTCAATGAAAGTTAAGTTATAAATGAATGACAATTAAGTTTTAATTCTTCACATTTTAATAATATTTTGTAAGAGAATTTCAAGTTTTACATTCAATTGAATAAAATTGGGAGATTTAATTTATCATAAGATATTTTAAGATTTTTCTGATTTTTCTTAACTTTAATCAGAATTTTAAGATTTGAAATGAAGTCTTATTTTTTAGATAGCATTAAAGGAATAAGATTGGCACTCTTGCGAATTATAAATAAATCTTCTTATTAAATTATTTAGGCCAACTAGAAGAAAGTTGATAAGATTTTAGTAAATGAAATCTTTATTGTGGATTAATTTTATAACCAGAATCTCTATGTAGATTTTGGATCGATGCTAGTGTAGTCTTTACATGAGGTGATTTTAAAAATACTTCTTAATTAAAGAAAAGATATCGATATCAACATAATTATATCTTAATTTAGTGAAATTTAAAGCAAACTCTATTTCTCAATTAAAGAGATAAGTTAAAATAATGGCTAAGCTTAAATTTTAGCAGATAAAGTGTGTGAGAGAAAATAGAAAAATCTAATTCTTTAATTTAATATCTTATTTAATTTAATTAAATTGATGGCTTAACAATAAATATTAAGATTAAATATCAAAGTTTTATCTATATTTTTTTAAATTATAGTTTTTAAATAAAATAATTTTCAAAATTGATTTATAAATTTAGTCTAATTTACTTTTAAAATCTAAAAAATTAAAGAAAGTTTTCCCCGCTAAAACTATGCCTTAGGGGCGAAGTGTTTGAGGAAATCAATCAAATAATTGAAGTGCACGAAACTTAGAAGTGCGATGAGGAACACCCTGCAACTCCTAACTTTCTCATCTGCAAAGCAACTTTAAATGCGAGAGTATAGTGCGCGCTGGCACTCTCAACTTTTTTGCGATGGAGTTGATGTTGAAACTGGTTTATAAGGTGACTAATCCATCCCTTTTGAGTCAAAATGAAACTGAGATAGGATGGATCATGTAGTTATTTTTGAGTAATTTCGCATTTTACTCGCACGATTATTAGTATTAATAAAGAAATTAATTATACACAACTTATTTTCACTTTCTTATCATATAATGGGGTTGTTTAAAATAGAGAAATTTTTATTTGAAAATATTTGGCTTATTTTAATTTGCTCTATTTATTAGAAAATTTTATGAATAATCAGCAGTTGGAAACTTCAAAGGAAGTTGAGTGGCATGAAAGATGAAATATATTGCTGGGGACAAATTTTTTCAATTTTAAAAGCTTAATTTAATCTAATTTATTAATTTAATAATTTGAAACTAAAAATAATATAAAAAACTAGCAATATAATTTATAAATATTACAAGCAACATTATAACTGTAGAATTTAAAAAAAAAATTTTCTTAGTCATCCTTTTAAATTTAATGATATTAAAAATTTTTTGTGTATAACTTATGCTGAAGATATTTCAGAATTTATTTTCTTAAAAAAATTATACTTTTTTTTAAAAAATAAAGATTGTATATTTAAATTAGCTAGAATAATTTATTCACTTTAAAATGTAGTAATTATTTATTTAATAATTTTATGATTTTAACTCTCTGCTTGAATGAGATTATTTATTGTAAGTAAAAGAAATATAAGAATTCATTTAGTAAACTTATCAAATGATAAGAGACTCATAAAGTCTAATATCTAACAAATTTAATCTTGCAAAAATATTATAAATTTAGAGCTCAAGAGTTTTATTATGAATTATTTAAAGAAGATTAAGTTAAAAACTACTAATGATGAAGAAGAAGAAAATATTTTAAAACATATTATAAAAAATGAGTTTATCTTTTATTAGTTTTAAAAGTCTTTAGTTCATCATTTGAAAGACTTTATTAAATTATTTATTCTCAGAGTATATAATAATTCAAGTGAATTAAGGGTGATAGATTTAATCTCAAAATATTTTACATACAAGTAATTCCCTAAATTCAATATAAAATTTTGGTTCTAAAAAGTAGTGTTAATTTTAGCTTAATATTTATATTAAAAAAAAGATTATATTTAATTCTTTGTTGCAAATAGATCACAATTTGAATATTGATAGTAATCCTCAAGAAGGAGGAGCAACGCCACCACCAATAGATCTTTGGATGTTAGAGTTAATAATCTTCTGAGTTAGACTAATATCGAAGGCGTCAAAGGTGATAATCAATATTTTATAGCATTTTATTATATGCTTTTAAACTGATTTAAGTATTATGAGATGAATACGAATACAGAATCGGAGGTTAGATATATTTGAAAGAAATTAAAAAGTAGACTTTGATTGAAGACCTGATGTTCAGATGGTTAACGCCTAGATGAGTCAATTTTTACTCCAAGGTTCGAAACCTAAAGGTAAAACGCTTTTTAAAAAAAATTTTCGGACCAATATATTTAATACAATATAATACAACAACATATCAATAAACATTAAAGATAAAAATAATTTAAAGAAAAAGTTTAGATAGATCAAATTTTTTTTTAAAATATGAAAATTAATTAGCGGAAGAATAGTTTGAAAAGAGGAAAAGTTTGAAAATAAATAAGGAATGTTCAGAAAAATTGATAATCCAGTCTGATACAGTAAGGCTCAAAAGTACACAATTAAAGATCTAGACAGTTATTTATCTTCAAATGACTATTTAAATTTAATGATCAGAGCATTTATACTTCTCTTTTTTACAATCACTCTAATCCATTCATATTCTACCTATATTAGCGCTCATGATTTTTGAGACCAAATAAAATATATAATCTGCATACAAAATCGGAATGCAAGGGCCAGCCAGTTCCACTCTTACACTGAGATTTGGTATACAAATTTCCCGCCAAAGAACATCAAGGTTGAAAATTGATTAAAAATTACCGTCACACCCACTTAGCCTTCACTATCAGACATTTCATTTACTGTAAAACTCTAAGCCGGAAACTTTACAATAGCAAGTTAAAGTTTAAAATTATTTAGGCCTCCTGGTCTGCCTTAAAGATTCCTCTCTATTAAGTATTACATTCAAATAACTTGATGTGAAAATTGGTAAAGTGGTCTAGTACTAACTATATTTCCTCTCAGAGGCACCAGCTAGGATAGCCAGACGACATTTTTACATAGGACTCCATTTTCAATTTGGACCGCTACTATTAATCCCTTTGGTCTTTCATTCCATAGAGAATAGTTAATATAGAGCAAATAGCTTGGGAACTACTACTATTCTCGCTCTATTTTTGAGATTCCTATTATACGTGATCTATTATAATTCACACACTTACTGATGGGTTATCAAATTCGAATGCCTTTAGACATATCTCGCAAAGAAATTATAGGAAAATGTCTACTTCTAGTAATAAGTCGATATATTGGTTTGATTTCAGGGGTTCTTTTTTATTTTAAAAATTAGCCAAGCATTTAAATACTCTACTTGGCTTTACTTAATTGTTATGAAAATACTGTAATCATTTTATCTTGCTAATGCTCATTTCATGAATATAATTATAGCTCTAAAACTTAAAGTTCAAATTACACGAAACACTTTTTTGTATTGTGAAATCTTTCAGTAAAATAAGAGAGATAAACTTCATAGGATTAATCTTAGCTCTTTTTTAAACAAAAAATTGGATGAAATGAGTTTATTTTTTCCAAGTATACAAAATTAGAGGATAAATCCTTTTTTGTCCAGTAAATAAATAATTAATTTAATTCATTAAAAAGAAAAGTAAATGATAAATTTATTTTAGTTGAATGTTGGCATTGTTATAAATGCTGTAGCTAGAATCGTAAATGCTACCGAATATGGTATTAGTGGTGGGACCTATTCCAACGAGAAAAGCGGGTGTGTTGACGCTAGCAGTTCCAGTGAATGCTGAAGTTAGCATGAAGATCCAAGTTCCTATAATGCCAGGGATGACTGGAGTCACATAAACGTCTGCGCTCAGGAAGTCAGCTGTAGACTATGAAATGGGGTAGCTGCCAGTAGAGAAGTATTATCATACATTAATTTCATTTTTAATTAGCAATAAAGGATTTAATCAGCTTAATTTTTTAATGTTATAATATTTATTTTTAAGACTTTTTATGTAAGAGCAAAATGTTAGACATATTTTCTAACCAACTCAATAAAACTCTTAGACTCTTCGGCTTACTGAATTCAAGTTTTTTATTAAATAACAAAACATCATCTTGCGTAGTTTTAATTACAAAGGACTAGTATAAAATAGCAGAGACTCTGCTATAAAATATGATAACTAAAAGTTTTTAAGCATAATTTTTAATTTGCCAATATTTATTTCCAAAAATTAAATGGAATCCTAATCTCGGAGACTTACATCATCATGGGATAATTAATTCAGGGCTATTGAGAGACCAATTAAAGAATAGTTCAAAACTCTGAATAGGATAGAAAAACATTCTCGCACAAGCCAAGATCTTTTGCAAATTATTTCAACTATCTTGTAATTTTTTTCATCCATAAATGTATATGATATTAATCACGCATATCAAATAATAAATTGAATCTTAATAAATTAATACTAAATAAATTTTCTTTTTAATTTAATATTTAATTTTTGTTTAAGACGGGTCCGGGTTTAAATTTTAAAAAAGCCCAAATAAACATTTTTTTTTCCCTTTTTAATTTAAATAAATCTTAATTGAAGAATGTAGTTTCAGTTCTGAGAAGAGAGACTGTGTGGAACAAGGCAGTAGTGATGCCCGTTATGTAGATTAAATTTTTATTTAAAATTTTCCCCCTGGGGTTTTAATTTTCAAAAAAACTTTGCTCTAAAACCAAATGTAGGGTTTCAATTTTAAGCCAAAAATTCTTTGTAGGTTAAGAATATAATTTTTTTTAAAATTTTAAAAATGTTTCTTTAATTGTAAATAAACCTTTTTTTTAAAATGTTTAAAAATTTCCGTTTGGGGGAAAACTTTAACCAATTCCATAGTGGGAACTTAAATTTAAATAATTAATATGGGAAGGACGGAAGTGCACCTTCACCTCTTATTATGGTAAATATATGCTCCAAAATCGTCAATAGCCCAAAATGCAAAAAAAATAACTTTGAAATTTCCTTGAGAGTCAAATTTTATGATTTCTTTTTTTAAAAAAAATGATCTATTTGTTGTTTATTAAGACAATTTTGATTATTACTTTTATGTTTTTTTGGGATTTATCTCCTTTTAATTACCGAGTCACATTTACTCTCCTCTATATTCAGCTTTTTCTAAAGAGTGAGTATAATATATACAATGAAGTTATGAGCTTAATTCATTTTAACTTTTATGCTTTGTTAAAATACTCAACAAAGCATGTTATATTTTATAGCATTTAAGAGCCCTTCTCTATGAGTTAAAGTCAGAGTAAGAGACCAAATGTTGCAATAAAAGAAATTTAATTGAAAATTCTTTTCGTTTTTTTTAAAGTAAATATATTCGGGGAAAATTTCTTTGGGGTTTGGGGCGAAAAAATAACTAAATTTTTATAAATATAAAGGGCAAATTTTACTTAATAGCGTAAATTTGCCCTACATCATTTAAAAACTATTTTTTGTTGGTAAATTTAACTTGAAATGAATTTTTAGTATTTATCTGAAAAAATGAGATCATAAAGTTTTACCCACAAGGAAATTTCAAAGTTTAAAAATTCTTAAATTTTTGGCCGATTTTGGGCTACATTGGCGATTTTAGATCATTTTTTATCATAAAAAAGGGGGGAGGCCTCCGTCCCTCCCCCATTAATTTATTTTTAAATTATGTTCGTATTTCAATTTAAAAGAAGATAATTAACTCACTTAAAAATTCTTACGCTATCTATGATAAAATTTTAATTAATATATTTTAAATAAAATTTTTATAAATACCATAATTATTAATGATATTTTAACCCAATAAGTTATATTTTTATTAATATTTTTCAAGATTTGATAACTGTCATGGGGTGGTCGTCTTGCTATAAATTATCTAATGAATAATTTTTGATATTCATAAAGTTTGGATTTCTCATAAATAGAAAGAAAAATATAATAAAGAATAATTTAATTGCTTGATGTCAAGAATGAGGATCTCGCCTGGGTTGTTATCCATAAATGACTGGATCTCTTTAAGAGCATCACTTAATAGGTATTCAGATAAGAACACATTAAATACCCTAAGCCAAATCCATTATATAAGTAATTAAAAGAATGGATATAATTATGAAGAGATGTTTAAAATTAGGATATTTTTAATTAAGATTTAAATTATTATTAGATTAAAATTATAACTACCACTTTTTTATTTCATATTTAAATAATATTTATACAAGAACTCTTTAGAAAAATTAGTTCATTTAAAAATACTTATTTATAGAAAAGTGGAAAAAATAAAAAATATAACATAAAATTAAAAACAATTCCTGATTAAAACTAATCGCTTTTACAAGGTTTAAGATTGCTGAGCTTTATTTAAGTTATAAAATTGATTTGAGAGAAATCTAAATTAACAGAGCATGACGAATTGAGGATACTAAGTGAAAGATTTGACTCTCAGCTCTAGATAACGAGCACCCAATTAAAGCACCTTGGGGATCGTGTACTGCTCACATAATATAAATAACCTTTTTTATAATATAGAATATTCGATTATTTGACTGAGGGCAGAAGGTATCCTCTAGAATTTTTTTAAGTTTGCGAGAATTAGTCTTGAGGTTATTGAAGCCAGGGAAATTCAGATTCACCTTCAGACTATAAAATAAAAGGAAGATGACAAATCATTTTTTATGAGATTAGTGAGTGCCTCTTAGTTTTAAGGGTACCTCATGTCGAAAGATTTGAAACCAGCGTTGTGTACTTAAAAACTCCTTAATATGAGAGCAATGTTGGAACAAATTCTGTATATTTATTATTAAATACTTGTAATAAATCTTATGAGTCAAACATAAAATTACTCATAAATAACTGTTTGATCGATCCTATATCAGTTTTATTTTTACTCTAAGGTAGAGGTGTAGTCACCCTTTTCAGAAAAATATTACTAAGTCTCAACATGTGGCACACAAATTCAAGTTATTTCTATTTTAAATGAGTTCTTTAGAGGAGTGATGGAATTGCTTGAGTTAAAATTAAGAGAAATAAAACAAGAGTGTAATAAACTTTGAGGCTAGCAACTGCCATATAGTTAAATAAGCTATAATTTAGCATGATTATAAGTATTGATAAACGAATTTATTAAAACTAAACTTGTTCTCATTTCCTTACCACTATTTAGGGTTTGACTCCGGGGATAGTGAGGTTCCTGATAGTGTAGTAACCAAAGTTGGGAACGAGCAGTTGCTCATTTTTCTTGAAATGAGTCATCCATTAGTGAGTGATAGACTTGTCAAGAGTTGGAATAGCTTGGAGGTTTCTTAATTTGCTCTATCGTTAAAATAATCACTCTTAATTAAGTTAAATAATTCAAGTTTCATTTTATTAATATGTGAAAGAAGAAAAGTTTTCAACATTTCCAAAGTCTTCCTCTGAGGGAGACACAACCTCAAACGAATTCTTATCTTCTCCGTGGTATTCGAATTCTAATCTTAAAATGGTAAACAAACCGGTACAAGTCAAAATTTATCTAAGAAACTCAAGCTAAGTTCACAAAATGTTTTAAGGAGTGGTT
>JAJKFJ010022911.1:0-31555 GCA_027382625.1 Tetmemena sp. SeJ-2015
ATCTAAAATTCCATAAGCAAATTAACTCTAGGTTACCAAATCTTAAGATTTGAAAGCACTTATTAAACCTTAGGATGAAATTAAAAGTAAAGCAACTTAACCTTAACTAACTTAAAATTCAAGATACCTTATTAATGATTATGACAAATATCTAGCTGGGAGAGCTCTCAATCCAAACGAGAAAACTTAAACCCGATTACTTAAATCTTCATCGCCCTAACTTCGTCAATCCTTGGCTATTTATCCATAGTTAATATATTTTCTATTGAGAAGCCCAAGCCACTAGAGAAAACTACTCTAAACAAGACAACTGCTGGAAAGGCTAAATCTCCTTACCTCAGCAGAGATAAGCACTCCTCTTTAAACACCTCATAACTTTAGAGCCAAGATCTGTTAAACCAACTTAATCTTAAAGCGGTAACATAGAGACTCTCTAATCTAAAAAAGATTGAGAATGAGCCTAAGTCAAAGGAGTTTAAGGTGCTAAGGATTTAGCATCCACGCTTTAAAGCTGAACCTAGCAAGGAGTATCAACCTCTCAAATTCGCTAACAAAAAAGAGGAGAGTCCTGGAAAGATAAAACTAGTCATGCACAGTGGATTGATACAGCCTAAAAATTAGAAGGAGAGCAGATCAGTGAGTAGGGACCATTCGTTCACCTCTCAAAACAGAATTGTTGGATTGAAAGATAAAATGCAATTTGGAGCATCAGGTGACAATATAGATAGGAATTTAATAGTTTAGAGGTGGTCGTAGAAAGTCAAATAAACAGACAAGAAGTTGATGTTGCTTTAATTAGAAATACAGATAATCGTTAGAGACACCATCCCTGACTTATAAATTACTTATTAGTATTTGCAGATATTATTATACATGATTGGCTGAGTGTCTTCTGAGAGATTTACTTCGCCTTAGTCTTTCATCTCTTTCTTCAAATTAGGGTTTCAGCTATTTGATTGAGGTCTCACTTTGTGAGTCTGGGTCTCTTAGCCTTCGGCTTTCCTTTTTCGCTCTCCCACTTTTAGCATGCCTTACATACTTGTCGAGTCGAAATTGCTTCGAAGCTCTCCGATGTTTTGACCTTAAGGCAGAAATCACATTTTATTAGCTTGTGCTTCCCATGTCTGCTCACCTTGAGCTCCTTCCCTATATTAGAATAAGACAAATCCTTGAAAGAAGAAGTAGAGATACTAGCTCTGAATTGAATTGGAAGTGAATGAATGTAGTAGGCTTCATAGAATAACCACCCCAAATCGCACCATCACCACCCAGAATCGCACCATCACCACCCCAAATCGCACCATCACCACCCCAAAGAATTCAATCTTCCATGTTGAGTATAGACAAAAGTTATGATTGAAGAGAATTCCACTTACACTCGGAACAGAGAGGGCAATCAACTCCACTGCATCTCTCAAACGGAATATCTGCTCTTGCTGCCCCAGATTTTAAATGCTCCTTAACATGCTTATACCAATGGTTTCCTGGAATCACCTTCAGTGTGCTGCAGCCCTCGAAGCGACAATGCTTATGGAAAGAACCACACTTGCTCACGAAGCATTCCTTTGGCTCATTTGACTCCTCATGGCTCCGATTGTCCTGGACATCTCTATTTCTTATTTCTCCCCTTTTCCGATCCCTTTCTTGGCTCCTTCGACTTAGTCTTGTGGCTCGATCTAAGTTTCCTTGCATTCTTGAAACAACTTGTACTTCTTGACTTTTTATCTCCTCTCCCTAACTCCTCTTCCAACTCTTCTGAATCCCTAGACTCTTCACTTAAGGAACTCTCATCATTTTCCTGACCTCCATTAGATTCTACGACCTTCTATGTTGCCTTGCCTTTTCTGCTGAGGGTCATGACTTCACAGCTTGTCTTAGTATGAATCTAGATGGGTTTGATCGAGGCAAAGCTTTTCTATTTTTTGGTGCGATTTGGGGTGATGGTGCGATTTGGGGTGGTGATGGTGCGATTTGGGGTGGTACAAAAACGCAATTCGTCGATATATCTTCCACCCACGTATTTGCAAAGAACTTGCTTTCCATGCCAGTCAATACAGCGATATCTTGGTAGAAGCTTGGAACCAAATCCCATTGACTTTAAAAACTCTACACTGGGAGAGTCAGCCCTTGCTCCACACACTATGGCTACACTTTTGTGATTCTCCACCTCCTACTGTTTCAGGTATTCTTCTATATCAGCCAAGAAAGCCTTGGCGTATCCTTTCCTCCTCTAGCATTTTGTTGTCGCCATGTGTAGAATGTAGCAGTTGAGATCGTAGGCAAGCTCGTCAATGTAAAAAGCAGCAGCAAAGGCCCTGTAGATTAGTGGCCTAACCTTTACCATCTTAAAAGCGACGTACCACTTTGACAATGTTTCCTCACTTATATGATCGAACTCCCCCTCATCTGTAAAGAACTCAAGGTCATCGGCTAGTGATTAGAATGGTGTCCTGCCTCGCACAGAATATCCTTTTTACTTCAAGAAATCGCCAGGGTGTTTGTAGTGACCTCCAAATTATGATCGTGAAAGGAAGGAGCTAAAAATCGAATACTCTTCCATGCCTGCTTCATCTTCTTGGTACATTTAAAATTAAATTAAAGAGGAATAATAAATAGGAGTAAGACTTTCTCAACTTCTTGTCTGTTTATTTGAGACTTTCTACGACCACCTCTAAACTATTAAATTCCTATCTATAATAACCTGAGAGGAAGCTTTGATAAATATTAGGTTTGGAATTAGAAGGATCATCCAAGCAATTTCCTGAGAAACTTAAGATAACTTAATGACAATTCTAATTCTAGATCACCCTCAAGTGTAAAGAAATAAGACAGAAAGGCAGAGACTACCAAGTTAATCACATTCTTATTAACGTTTTAATAAATTCATTTAAGAGACTCTTAATAGCTTATCTATACAAAAATTGATAAGAAATGTGAACCAGTCAAGCTACAGTCTAAGTTTTTATTTAAGGGATAGCTTAAACGTGGAGGAAGAGCAATCAAGTATAAAATTGAGGAGTGAAATATCCAAGCCCATCAATCTAAATTTTATATCTTCTTTCATTTTTACAATTCTTATTTAAAGCCAAACAGAGAAAGCTTGTCGCCAGTAAAGAGACCATACTAAAATTTCTCGAATAAAGATCTTCAAGGGCTTTACAATTAAAAACTCAGAGAAAGCAAGGACAAGTCGGAGGTCTTCTACGAAAGCAGAACTTCAAGAGAGGAGGGTAAAACTTAACTTAAGAATAGTTTGGTATCTCTATCCAAGCCCTCTGAAGTTAGATAGTCTCTAGGATAAGTAGCATAGAAAACTCAACCTACCGCCTCTTCTATATAGGTTCCTAATAAGCTGAAATCTGTAACAGGAAGATAATCTCAGTCAAGGATAAACCACTCTAAAAGCAGCACTTTATAATTATTCGCAACAACTACATTATTTTTAACTTTGCTAATCGCCACTGAATCCGTTCTTTAGAAGAGGAATAAGAAGCAGATTGACATAAAACATTAGCTGTAAATAGTTTTGTTATTATTTTATTTGACTTGAGCAACGAAAGATTGAAGCAGATACAAGATGAAATACTCTAAACGCACAATGAAATCAAAGAATTCATGAGTAAGAGACAATGAAGAAGAGGAAGAGGAGTATTCATATCTATTCAAAATAAGAGTTATATATACGCAAGTTAAAAAATTAAAAAAAAAGTGTAAAAGGATTTTTTTGGTTAATTTTAAAAAATTTTTTTTCTGTATTAAAAATCTTTAGTTTAAGGTTTTTTTTTCAAAAGGAAAAGGGAAAAATCAAAAATTTTAATTAAAAATTTGATAAATTACATAAAGAATCTTTAAAATTTTTAATTTTAAATTTAAATTTTAAATTCAGGAATAAGTTATTTAGGATATTAAATACATCCTTTATTAATTTTATTGAAATATAAACTACATCACTATTTTTGTGCCTTTTTAAACAAAATTTTGTTAATTGTTCATATTATATTGTGTTAAACTTGTGAAAAATTTTCCACTTGCGAAGAAATGGGGCCTCGGATTTAGAGTAAAATTTAGATGATCTTCATATTACAAAGAAATCATTTAAATTATTTAAATAACCATTAGAAAATAAAAGCAGTTAAAGATAAAAATAAATTTGGTAAATTTGATAAGATAAAATATGGATTGAGAAATATAATTTTATCAGATAAAATCGCAATATAGTTGAGAATTTATTTGAAAATAGAATTAAATTATTAATTAAAATAAAATAGAGACAATCGGTGACAGTTTAAGAGTGCCCAATTTTAAAAACTACTAGACCATTCGAAGCAGCATAAAATTTTAAGAATTTTATATCATTGCAATTTTTATGTGGGAACACTCAGTAAAGAGTTATAAGCAACACAAGTTTAGATGAAGATAAATATGGTGAAGAGGAAGAATGCGCATACCATATCTCTCTGCTGAGAGGTACTATGAAAGTGATTTAAGTAGAGACACATATTAATTATTTTTTGATTGACTATCGAAAAAGCTACAGATCAGGAGGTGAATCTGTGATTTCAACTGACACTAATTGAAAACTCTCCATTTATTATTTTAATCAATCACCGACTTTAATTTAATTCTCAACTCTAATGATAACTTTTTATCTCTTTATTTTATTTTACTTAACTTTAAGTAGTTTTTTTGAATGGATAATCGATTAAGAATTGGATTAAATAGATCAAATTAAATCTTAGAAGATTTTGTTAGCATTAAATTTGTTATTTATTTAAATAAAATTATTAGATAATAATAACTTCCCAATAAAACGTTACTTTAGTATGATAAAATCTATAAGTTACAAAATGAGTAAAATTGATTATTAATATTAAATTATTAAATTCTTAGCTGTTAAGCTTAGGGTCTAATTATTCTAATTGTGAACAGTTATAATTACTAAATTTAAAAATTTTTACCGAGTGTTGACATTTCAAGCACCTTAAAATTCTTATGTTCAGTGAAGAATACAACAACTATTTCATCGACTAGGATTCCTCTGATTACATAAGGAATGAGTAAGAAGCTAACTTTATATTCTCAGAGGCAATTGATAACTGGAGAAATTATCAAATACTAAATTCATTAAAGTTTGAGGGAAATAATTGTTTCTAATTTTCATTTTTAGGTTTTTTGCTGACGTGATCAATTCAAATTATACTTATATTTAAAGAAAATATATTTAAAAATACCACATTCACTATTTTTCTATTGCTATTTGTTACAAGATAAAAGCAATTATAATTTAATTGTAAATTAATCACCAAAAAGCCGTTTAATGCTCCATCAAGAAGGGGCTCCTTCAGTGTTGAATATGTTTTTTAGAAATTAAATTTTTTTTATTATCTTAAAAATATAAAAACATAAGTTCCATTTTAAATTTCTTGCTTATTTATTTTACAGATTTTGCTATCAATTTTCTAATTCATGATATATTATGGATAAAAAAAGAATTATATTTAATGAAAATAAATATAGACGCTTTTTCTGTAGCATTTTAATTTAAAAACAAATTATTTAAGATAAAAAACTATACCATTATAAATAAATGGATTGAGTGTAGTAAATAAGTCTTATACATTCTTAATGCATTACCAAAAAATCTTAACTAAAATAAAATGAATATATTAAATAAAACCATAAGAAATTTTGATTGATTTTATTTGCTTAAAATTAGTTTGTAGATTTGAATATCTATTTAAATTTAAATATCCTCCTGCCGATGTCATATTAAAATAGAGGGAAAAAGAGGAAATGATACGGCAAATGAACGATTTGCAATTATTTCAAAAGGATCATTTAATTAGTAACTGGGGCGGCGACGACTATTTCAATTTAAAATTATATTTATAAAAAATATATTTATGTCCATAAAATTAGTTTTATTCTAACAGCCTTGAGATTATTTTTTTAACTTTATAATTTGTTTCAAAACAAAGCAAATATATATTCTATTCGTATTTCTTACTTATCTAAAACTGTTTTTAATCTGGATATAAAAATTGTATTATATTTTTAATTTTCTTCTAAATCTGATATTAATTATGATAAGAAATAAGATGATCTATTTTATGGTAAGAGGACATTCCAAAATGATTAAGCTGTGTATCCAATTTCCGATAGTTTTAAAATTGGTATTAATTAATATTCAAATTTAGGAAGTTTATGCTTAAAAATTAAAAATAAAGATAGTATTTATCCTTATCAAATTATAAATTATTCCTCCAATAAATAATATTTGTATATAATAAAAGGATCAGATTTTTTTAAAGATAGATTTTAACCTCATTTTGAAGGAAAAAATTCCTTTTCTCTTTATTATGCTAATTAAAATTAATTGGCAACTATTTTTAATTAAAACTAATAAAATAATTTAGGAATATTTGTCTGCGAGTCAAAACTCCCAGAAAAATTAAACTCCCATCCAGCTTGATAATCAAATGATTAGAACATAAATTTCATTAAAATATAAAAACAATAGAAGAGATAGGATTTAATGATATCTAATTCTTATTTACTATAATGGCAATAACACATAAATAAGCAACATAAAATATCTCTACTTTGATAATAATCGTAACACTTTTTTAAATAAAAGGCGAATATTATTTTTTCTGGAAGATAAAATAAAAGCTTATATCTAACTAAATAGAAAGGATAAAATATCTTCAAAGCTCAATATAACTTTTGAGCATTAATTTTAGACTAGAGAGGGCGATACGGTAGACTTTACTTCTGAAAATTAGTCAGGTTCTTTCAAAAGCTAGGTCACTCATCTTATCTCAGACGAAGAGATGACTGATGAAAATCCATCATCAGTTCCTATCGAGATTATATAAAATAATTCAGCTGATCAGGATTTGTATTTAATTAAGACAATAATTTATTATTTTTGAAGTGATTATTTCTTTATGTCTGATATCTAGAGATTATGTATTTATTAAGATAAATCAAGCATTACTTTATTTTAGATTGTATTCTTTTATAAATTAAAATATATATTATCATTTTTTAGCTTTCTCTCTTGGGTTTATAATAAAAGAATCTTTTATTTTTAAATTTAGCACAAAATAAGATTTAAAAATACTTAATCATAAATATCTGACTTTATAGATTTATTGATTATGACTATTTATTTTATAGCTTTTTTATAGATGACCTCGCCCCAAAAGTAAACTAAGTACTCAGTGAGAACGCAAAGAGTCAAGACTTTAGATAAGTTTAAATCAATCATAAAATAAAGTATTATAAAGTATTATAAAGTTTTTTGAATGGGCTGGCCAGCAGTAAATAAATCATACATCATTTAATTTATAAAAAGCAGAGAGGAGTCTCTTATTAATAAAAAAAGCGGAACCTAGTGACACTCATCTCCTTGCTATCTGAAAAGGGCAAAGGTACAAACCCAAAGGAAACATCTAAAACTTATAGAAGCGTTGACAAGCTAATAGCTTCTTCTATGTTTAAGGCTATTAGAGCACTTACTATTTAAAAGAAAGCAGTTTCCCTCAAGTTTCATATCAAAATATATATCGTGAGTCCCAAAGATTAAAAATATTAATTTATTAGAAAGTTTCAAGTAGCCTTGAAGAAGGAGCTTGATGAACCACAGTTCTTGCAGATACAATCACTATTCTAAAAATCCAAGGTTCCAATTAAAGATCCAGAGTAACTTGCAAACAAGAAGAAAAAACTCAACCCCAAATATCAAAGAAGGAACTTCAGATACTTATATTTAACTTCTAGGTTCCGAGAAATGAAAGAGAAGACCCTCAAAATTATTTTTTAAAAAATCATAGTAATTTCTTAATAAAAATTTGAGAATGGAAACTAGAACCTTTTATGAGTTTTCTAGAAAACAAGAGGAATAGTTCCTTGAGCATCCCTTGTACCGTAAGGTGTTTTTGATCGCTATCCCTTTCCTGAGGGAAGTGAAATCTGATATTAAGATAAAAACCACACAGACTGAAACACAAGAGGAGCTCAAAATCATCTTCATTTAAATTAATATTTTTAATATAGGAAAGAATTTTATTTTTAATCTCCTATCTTGTCCTTGACTATTTTTTATTTAAATAGGATCAATCATTATAATTATATTTAGACTAAATTCTCCTCAACTACTTCGATTTATGTATATTTTTTTTTTAAATGTGATAATAAAAATTAATTTTTTAAAACGATGAGAAGTTATTTTATTAGCACTGCTCTACTGATAAGCTGCATCTGATATCCAACAGCTGAGAATATATTCTCTTCCAATAGAGTATAACCATATATCTAAATTTGCTAGTTCGCATATTTAAATTCAAATTTGGCTTTAAATTGCCAAAAATAATTACTCAAAATTGGTAAAATACTTCTTGATTTCTAAATATAGTTTACCTTGTAATTAAAAATCCTATTCAAGCAATCTTATTTAGAAAATAAAAATTTAAGTATAATATCAGATATTTTTAATTGCACTGTTAAAAATTAATCTTTCAATGAAGATTGAAAGAGACATGCTGGAAAATGAGTGAAAGAATATATGAGAGACTTAATGAAGTGGGAACAATTATATTACTTTATCATAGTGCTATTATATCTTGTAATATCTCTCTTTTTAAATATAATACATTCAACGAAAGCAAATTTAATCCAAAACAAAAATAAATATGAATTTTGCAAATACAAACATCATCAACTCAGTCACAAGCAATTTTTACTCACCACAAACTAATCTCAAAGAAATAAAATCACTTGGAGATTTTAAGTCTTCCAAATTCAATCAGGCAATCGACTAGAGAAATTAGTTCATTGAATCATTTTTCTCAGATGAAATTCAATTTATAATAGATTTGTAATTAATTTCAGATATTCTTATTTAAATAAAGCAAAAATTTAATCGGAAAATTACATTTAAGGAGAAATATCAAATGAGTATCTTTACTTTACTAAATTTTACGAATAAATGAAATTGGAGTAGATTTATAAGTCTCTAGACCTTAAAAGGAGATAGCCATAGAGAGCCATTTATACGCTGATTTATATAACACTTATAACAGTTTCTCTTATAATCCCCAACATTAAGATTACCAGCTACCAATCTCAAATTTTTCTGTATTCAATTTATAACTTAAATTTTATTTTTCTTGCGAGAATGACTTGATATTTTAGCATAACCCCTCGTTTGAAAATGAAGCCAACAATAACGAATGTTTAGAGTTTGGCAACTTTTTCGAAGATCAACTTTAAGAGAATCCTCTAGACTCCTTTGCTGTAAGTATTAGAAAAAAGATAGATTAAAATACTATATAATAATCTAATTCATGCCAATTTTCAGGATTCAAATCTTTAAATTTATAAATCTTGGCTTTAGTAATTTCCTCTTTAAATTAATCCACACAAATTTAACTCTTATTATAATGATCATCAAAGAGTGATGAGAGAGGGAGGGTGTCTAATCTCATCTGATGCTTAATTGCAATCAAATTTTGTTGTTTGAGCCCAAATAGTAGCTAACAGACTAGTTTAGACATATTCTATGCTTTAAATATAAACTTTACTATAAATTAATATTAATCTTATAAATAAAATTAATAATAATTATTTAACTATTTCTTATCATACTTTTACAGGAAGAGCAGTCTTTCATGATTAACGAAATATAGGAATTAAATGTTATTAATTTATAGTAACGACTTTTCTAATAAGCTACACAAAGGAAAACACATATAATTTACTTATTCTACTTTATAGTTAAATGTATCATCATTACAGAATGATACTTTATTATTTAAAAAAGATTATAAACTTATTCTAACTATTTCAAAATTAAGGAATTAAATTTAAAAATCATAAAAATTTTGTAAAGGATAAAAAGATTCAACTGATGAGATTTTTGGCGATAAATCTTTTTAAAGAGATACCACAAACATCTTCTCATAACAATTATTTTTTATCTTTCCTTTAATCTTAGCTCAAGCTACGACTCTTTGTACAACTTAAGGCCTTTACTAAATCGATTAAGAATTCAAAGAAAACTAATTTTAGGAACCTATACCAAGGTCTACCAAAGCTAACCATTAATTGTCTGATCCGATCTTGGGCTTAGAGTTTTTTGCAACCAAAAATGGAAAAACTAATTTTTCTAACTCAAACTAGACTCTATTTGGTACCCCAACAATTTAAAATACAAATTCAAATGCAGGAGATCAAATCCAAAGCCATTTGTAAATCCAAGAGCCAGATTTACTATATTAGGGCTTATTTTAGTTTATATTTTGGTTTATAAGTGAGTTGAAATTAAATTGGCATGAACTACTAAGATCTGTCTGCTGATCTTGCTTCGATTTCTGGTTATAAATAAGTACTCAACTAAGAGTTTTCACAATAAATTCAACAAAAGACCTTTAATGAATCTTGTATAATACATGAATTGCTTTTTGCCTTTATATCCGCTTTGCAAAGTCCTTAGTATGACTCAAGAGTTTCCAATCAGTCAAAGATATAAATTCTTTCAGATAAAAAGCGCATCGCTAGTAATCGCCCAGAAAGAAATGGGAAAAAGCCCAACAGCAAATAATAGATAGCTGGTCTTGACAAAGAAATTAAAATTTAAAAATGGGAAATTGCCAAATCAAAAAGTTAAACTGTCCCCACAAAATATAATCGACAAGTAAATAAATTTAAAGAAGCAAAAGAAAAGGGATCATAAAATAGTCAGGAGCAGCAGAGAGGAGGGAGTAAACTTTCAAAAAAGAATATTTTAGGAAAGAGAAAACAATCTAAGAGCCCCATTCTTTAAATTAATTTTAAATATTTTCTTAATGAAAGGGAGCAACAAAAACATTTATTTTATTAAAGAGTAGTTATTTAGATGCTTAGTATTTACAAAAAGTAGAAGTTGGGAATGTGAGAGCAAGAAAGGTAAGAGGAATCATTCATAAGAATTTAATTTCTTAAACCTTATTTTTCATTGTATCTTTATTTTTGATTGAGAAACTACAATCTCTTTACTCTAAACAATCAATTTGCATTTTATAGCAATCAATTTAATAAAAAAGGTAATTTTCTTTATTTTTAAACAAATCGATGAATAAGCTGATATTGAAACTTATAAGAGTGATCGTTTTGACTTCATTCAGAAAATTTCTGAAAAGGGGAGGGGACGCCGCTCAGTGCTTCCTGAAAAATAACTCTTAGGCCTACTCCTGCAATTTAGAAAAGACTTTAGCGAAGCCATCATCCAAAATAAATCACCTTCATCTTTTAATAAATTTACTTTATAAAAGCTAAGAAACGCGATATAAAGACTCAAGCAAAAGAGGAGAAGAAAGTTAAGAAGCAAAACAAAGCAGCATTAAATCAACAGGTAGTCTCAGAGCTGGAAGAGGAGCCATCTGAGGAATGCAAAAAGGAAATTAATAAAATATTCAAGGACTACAACTAGATTGATGAAGTCACTGCCAAATCCATTGCTAGATGCATCTCTAGAATGATTAAGAATGAAAATCGTTATCTTAACATAAATGAAATGCAGTTACATCCCATTTTTAAATGAATTTTATTGTAGATGACCCTGATAAACAAGACAAATGTAACTATGGAGGCTTATCAAAGGTTCAGAAGTCTATTTTTGGCTGGCAAGACTACCAAAGATCCCAAAAAGCAACTCAAAAGAAAATTTAAGAAAGCTGATCGAGTACACAATTATATGACCTTTTCGTTTTAAGTTGAGTTGCCCCTCCTTAAAAAGGAGAAGAAAATATCGTGTCACTCACGAACTACTTCAGAAAGAGAGCCTACGAAGGGCTTTTATTCTCGCTAGACATCTATAAGGAACTGTTCTTGATCTGTCTTGATCGACTTAGAAGTATGAGCGACAAGGAGTTCACCTAATGCCTGAACTTAAAACATCCCAATGGAGATTTAAAGGAAATTTACCACCTCGTTTTTGACTTAGTAAATATTTTGTGTGTATTTATCATCCATATTTTGACCAAGTTCTTCACATTTACTTTGATGAAAAAATATTTTCTATCAGCACTGCTACATCCCGAGCTTCTTAAAACAAAATACTCAGCCTCAAACTTCTAAGAAACTTCAAATTTCAAGACAATGATGAATGCTCATTTAACCTCTGAAGAGGTACACTCAAATAATTTTGGAAATTGATATCAATATTTGAAGTTCAAAGTGACTCGCCTATAATGCAATTTATAATTCCGCTTTTAAAAGCAACTCCTGCTGCAGAGCAGCCACCACTCTTACTTATTTCAATTTACTTCATTTAATTACCATGCGAAGATTACTTAATTTATCAATACATACTTTACGCAGACCAAAAATATGCAAGGCAAGCTAAAAATAGCAGTAGTGAGTTATTAGTAGTTATTCTAATATAACTAATTTAAGTTTTTGAATTCTCTTCACTGAGAAAGTTTGAGGATTTTTAGTATATAAATTTAAAAACAAGAAGAGCAAGTTAAAACTTTACAACTTAATATAAATGAGGTATTTATAGAGATAGAGATATATTTACTCAAAGATGAAATAGAATTCAATGGAAGTATATTTTTTAAATATAAGCTATTCACAATAGAAAATGCTTTGGAATGATTTCCTACAAAGGAGTTGGCGTTATCAGGAAACTTGAACTTGTTCTAATTTTCATCGGTAACTCAACCCACAAAGAGCCCCATTATATTTAGTTTTTTAGTTCTAAACTTTTGATAAATTAAACTCCTATATTTAAATTGAAAGATCAATGTAAAGTAAATAATCTTAAAATATTGATAGATTAAATAGCAATTATGATTTAAAATAATGCAAACCATCTTCTCTCCAAATTGATTTGATCTATATTATAATAATGTCAGCCAATTCTTAAGAAAGAATAGATAAATAAAAATTTCTTATTCCACTTTTAGTTATTGAGAATAATGTCTAATCATTACTCGTTCTACAACAGCTAACCCTAGTAATACAACTAAGCTGGTTATGCCTAGCAACCTCTCTCCAGTCCAAAGGGACAGCCGCTCTCCCCAACTTCTCAAAAATCAAATCCTCAAGGCTTCCTCCAAAATCAGTATCTATTTCAAATATTGATATATAATAATATCCATTTATAAATTGAAGTGTATCGACCGAACGGAGTGGGGATAGTCCAAGGAAATTATCAGACTGCAATCAGTTCAAGCAATATTTAACGGAAGGGTACTACCACTGCCAATCATTAAAAGGGAAAGAAATTTTCCTACATAGTCTTTCTTCTTTAAACTTTAGGAAAGAAGAGCTTGATAAATTTCAGAGGCACTATGAAAAATAATTTCTTTGCTCCTGCTTCAAGCAACAAGAACGCCTCTGCGATCATGGGTCACCCCTAAACTTCCTATGAGATAAATACTTCTCTCTAATTTAAATAAAGTCATTCATTGACTTTTTAATTTCATATAGTGGTGTTATAATTGAGCAGTCCTACACATCATCAATAACAAATGAGTGGAAACGGAAGTTTTCTAATGTCTAATTATTTGCAAGATCCGAAGAGCCCTCCTAACGGCAGCCTCGAGAGAACTTTTTTCAACTAACCAGGTTAAGGGGACCCATATCTTAAGGCAACACTTAGACTATGAGCAGCAATCACATACCACATGCTAGCTATGTTTAAAACACTGCTACTTAGAGCTCAGCCCTGCTTTCCTCAAGTTATTTGAATCCACAGTAGTTAAAAATAATATTCTTATAATTTAGCTACAACAACAATAACCACAGACTTCATCTGCGAAGAGTAAGTTATTATTCAAGAGCTTTTTATATCTCCTTGCTTGCTTGTATACTTTTACTATTCTGAAGTATATAGTAACATCATCTAATATCTACTATCTCTCTTTCATTTACTCCCTACGCTTATTTACTTGCTTTTTTAACTCTTTCAATTTGAAGAAATTCAAATTTCAATAATTCCTTAAGATTCTTAATCGTTATTCTGCTGCTTTAGGAAACAGAAGACTTCAGCTGATGAGTTTCGACAACTCAGTCAGAAATCATCTTAAATACTTATCTACTTTATTTTGGCTTATTTTGCATAAATCAGGTAGATTCGTTGAACACAGCAGCTGCTTCTAATGCAGCAATCACTCCCAAGGGAAGTCAGATATAGACAGGCTCACATTAATCTAATCTATGATAGTGTTTAAATTGAATTAGAGGCTTTTAATCAAGCAGCAACTAGGCCAACTACATGACTAGTATTCACACTCCTAAGAGTGGAGGCTTCAGCAGTGGCAGCATGTCCAAGACCAACATACTCAACTATACCTCCTCAGCTGCTGCTTAAGCCAATCAAACTAGTGACCGCATGCTCTCCCAAAGAAAGTCATTCAGACAGACTTCCTCCAATACAGCTTCTAATGCAAACGCATGGGTGGTAACTCAATATATACATTATTGTCACTGCTACCTCTTAATTGATGTAACAGCAATAGTCAACGCCCGAGCTATTCAAAGTAGAGATAGAATAATCAACAGTCCTTTCACTAAGAACGCTCTTGTAGAGCCAAGTGAACTGCAAAACAAGTACATGCATCAGAACCAGAGATACCTTAAGATCAATAATCTGCCTGGCACCTCTGCTCAAGGCTTCTTTTTTAATTTAAATCTAGGTTATATTTAAGCTAGAAGGGATAGAGCGGAGTGAACTAGAGTTTTAATGGGACAGGAGTTAGCAGTGGTCTACGCTCCACTAAGATAAAAATAAAAATTAAGATTAGGTCTTTTGAGGTTTAAAGAACTCTAACAATTCCGGAGTCTATCAGCCTGGATAGCTATTTTCAGGAAACGATGGGCAGTATGCAAACAGTAAACCTAAGAACCAAGGGTAAGCAAGTGGCTATGGCATTGGTTAGACGAGCAACGCTACCTCAGCAAGGACTCATAAAAGAAACTAGAGCTACAACCCAGTTGCAATAGGTGGTGGACATGATCACCAGTAGATTTACTCTGCCAGAGTCAATTAAATAATCAATCAATCTTTATGATAGTTGAATTATCCTGTGTAGGGCCATATAAACTTGGGAGTGAGCTCGACTGGAGGAAGCGGAACTGTGGAGAGCTAGAGAGATCCAAGCTAGCATCAGACTCACAGAGAGCCTACTGCTCAGAGCAGCCGCAAGAGCTCGCAAAAGGAAATTAAATCTCCTCCTTACAGCAACTAGCAGCAGCCTTATGACCATCTATCATCTTTAACGTTTATTCTTGTGACCACCCTGTTTCCAATTAAACGTTCTACGGCTCGAACAACATTAAAATCAGACCATCTCCTCTTATAACTAATAAATTAATTAGCTGCATCTGATATTCTGCTCTTCAAACTCCCATAACAATGGAGGAGGTAACGCCAACATGGAGACTTGAACCCGATGAGCAGCGCTACAAGTCTCATCCAAGCTCACAATATTTACTCCTCTTAGAGCAATAACTCCCGCCGCAGGAATCTAACTCTTATTTTTCATATCCATATCCTATTTTCTTCTTGTGTTGAATCTTCCAATGCAAACATCTTCAGTTAATTAGAGCAACACGAATATCGCCATCGGTTCTTAGATCTCTCAGCCCAACAGCTAGTTGAACCACAAGACCATTTCTCAGAATTCAACAAGCTCTAACGGCACAACCAACGGAGGAGTAGGGGGAGGTAATCAGTAGTACCCTGCTCAAATGCTGGCAGAGGAGATGCTAAGCAGTGGCTAGGGACATGTCGAGAGCAACTCCAGAGAATATCACTTTCTTTATTTAAAAAATATCTGCCTCAAGCACTAGCCAAACCATAATACAGAAAACGTAAACTATTATCGCTATTTTTAAACTAAGTCCTTTTGAACAATCAGTAAAACAATGTGAAGGTGCTATCAGTTCATTAGTCTAGTAGTAATGCAAACTAAGGCAACTCTTAGCAGCAAAGGTAGCCATCGAATCCTCACAGCACTACTCAGAAGAACGGAGCTGCCAGTCAAAGAAACCAAATGCCATAGTAAGGGGTCAATTAAGAAGAACAGCCTCGTAATTCCTGAAGCATCGGAGAGAGATGAACTCACAGTCCAGGACATGGTTGAGTCTAGAGATCATCCAATAATTAATTATTGTTGTCTTCAGTTAAGTTAGAGATGGGATAAAGTACCCTATTACCTAAGAGGAGGCCTAACTCATAGCGAGCAATACCTGACAGATTTTGAGAAAACCGAGGTCAAGGAATTAAAGATAAATTATTTCTATTGATTAGTAATGAATTCGAAAGCATCTTCTATATGTCTCCTAAGTAATCAAAGTATCAGCCCACTAACTAAGAGCGACTAGTAAACAATGGCTTTGACGACGCAGATGGCTATTACCGACTCTAGAAGGGAGACCACCTAGGGTACAGGTATCAGATACTAGAGCAGATTGGAAAAGGAGCATTTGGATAAGTTGTCAAGTGCATCTTATTATCACATGAAGTGTGTTAGATTATTTGAAATATGCATCGACCACAAACACCAATGCTTTATTGCAATGAAGCTTGTAAAGAACTAGAAGAAGTACTACTAAACCCAATTAAGATTGAATTTTCTTAAATCTTCTTTTTAAAGCAATCGAATATTTTCTTGGCTTTTATCAAGCAGCAGTAGAGGCAAAGTTATTACTTCTGCTGAAAGAGAACGATCCCAGGGGAAGAGAGTCAGTCATCAAGATCAAGGATTATTTCGTATTTAGGAATCATTTGTGCATGTCCTTCGACTTGTATGCTCTCAATCTCTATGAGTTCATTAAGCTACACAACTATGAGGGCTTCCAGGAGGGAGTTATCAGAAGATTCGCTATCCAGCTTTGAAAATACTTAATATTTATATTTTTAATTTTAAAGCTGATGAACGGCTTGAAGTACTTGAAATAATTGGGAATCATCCATTGTGACTTGAAGCCAGAGAATGTGTTGCTTAAAGAAGTAGACAAAAGTGGCAACAACTAAGATAAAATTCAGTAATTTTTATTAGGCATAGTGATTGCAGACTTTGGAAGTGGGACTTTAGGACGAGGAGATCGTTTACACTTACATCCAGTCAAGGTTCTACAGAGCTCCAGAGATCATGCTGGGAGTGTTCCCCTACACTCAAGCGATTGATATGTGGTCTATGGGCTGCATCGTGATTGAACTGTTCACTGGATTCCCACTCTTTCCCGGTACCAACGAGAAAGAGCAAATGCAGTTGCTCATCGATGTAATCGGAATGGTACCCAATAATCAATCATATAATAAGAGTTAAGTTCATTTTGCCAGATTTATAATGTGCTTCAGATTTCTCAGAGGAAGCACCTGTTCTCGCAATTTAAAGACAATGCAGTGCCTGCTCCTTCAGTTACCGTGCTCACTCAAAGCTAGAAGGAAGAAAGACTCAAGTATATTATGGTCAAGCTAAGGGACCTCACCCCAGATGAATTTTATCAGTGAAAAAATTTTTTTCACATCAATTTCTCTGAATCCCTAGTAAGTTTCATAGGCTAGTGTTTGGAATGGGACCCCAGTCGCAGACTGACTCCTGAGTAAGGGCTTCGCCACGAATGGATTCTCAAGGGTCTCCCTCCTAAGATCTTGATCCAGCACCAACGAGACCAAAACATTCCAGATGAACTATTACCCATCTCTCTGAAACAGAAGGTGGTAAAAGTACAAACAGTAGATTATTCTGGAAGATTAGCAGTAGAATTCATAATAGCAGTTGCCCTCTTAACAAATCAAGTAAATATGTTTTAAAGAAGATAACAGATTTATGATTGTAAAACAGTATGGAGTAAGTGGGCAGAGTAGTAGTAGCACTAAGCACTAGAACAATAACTCCATGAGTAATACTTAGAATCTTTACTCGCCAAAGAGAGTAGCATCAATATATCTGCATATTTAATTTGAATGTTAGCAGGAAAGAGCTCTGATGAGGCACACACAGGTAATAAGGGCTACTCTAACTACCCCTTAGTAACTAAATTCCTAAAGGTAACACAAGCAATTAAAACTAAAGTGCCGGGTAAGAAGAACGTGAGTCTGAATCATAAGTAACTCCTCAAGAGGCTAATTCAAAAGTGAAAGCAGAGTTTCAAATTTCTTCACATCTCCACTAAATTAACTTGTGGAGGGTATTTACATATCTTACTAAACTATATAAATAGCTCCTAGCAAAAATCTTTTGCTAGTATGCTAAATTTTATGCTAATTCACAGTTGAGTGTATTTAAAACTTTTTTTCATATACTCCTCTTCTCTCTTGGGTGAGTGAGTTATATTTTTTTATGATTTTCATTTTGCTAGACAATCTTAAGAGCAGAGGTATTTGCTGAACGTACTTGTGAACCTATCTATAGTTTATGAGAGACAAAAGTAGTTGGACAAAGCAGCAGACTGCTTAAACCAAGTTTTAGCGATTGACCCTAGTCAAGAACAGTCCAAGCAGAGATTAGAAGCTATAAATGAGATACTCAACAATCCAAAGCACATCTTCATTTTCATTCTAGGTTTTAAATTTTTGCAAAGCTGTTAAGAAATCACATGAAGCGAAGTAGCGTGGGCAGTTAGAGCCCAATGGATGTCTTGAATCTTAAAATCCCCACGGCCTAAGAGTAAATGAACACCACTGCGCAATTCCAAGGTGCACCCAATATTTAACACAAAATAGAGATTAAAGAGGATGCTAAAAAGCACTCGAAGAAACAAGCACCTTCTTAGCTTAATCAATAATTAATAATACTATTTGCTATTTAGAAATTTAGAAATATTAAAAAAAAAGTTTCTTAGTATGCGACTGAGAAGATAGAGGTATAGAAAATTATCCAAGAGAAGAGCTCACAAAAGGAAAAGTCTTCTCTCGCATCCTCTGCAGTATCAGATAAGATTCTAAGTCAAAAACTTATAATTTCAATAAGATATAATGCTATGGAATATATTGAACTCCTTTAAGGCAAAAGACCATGGCTAGAAAGAAATCTCCAACAAAGAGCCAGTCTATACAGAAGTCCTCCCTCGCTCCCGAGCAACCACTCATTCAAAAGAACCTAAAAGATAGCAAGAGTGCCTTCAAGAGGAGGAAATGGAGGTTGCTTCTTGTAGCCAGTGAAACATTTTAAAAGAAACTCAAAGCACCAAGCAAGTCATCCCCTAGGAGGAAGTATAATAGTCAGCAGCATCTCATGCTAATTTAGAGATGAGCAGCGAAAAAGTAAGGAAGCTTTCTCTCCTCCTGCTTTTCAATAGTCAACTCCTATTGCAACTCAGAAACAGGCTACCTAAGAATCTCAGTTGAAGAGTCTAGAGATGATGGATGAGAATTAAGAATCTGATGAATAAGTTATCCACCCTTACGAAGATATCAAAGATGAGTTTGATAGTAGAAATATATCTGCTTAATGTTTATAAGATGAGGGTGAAAGGGTTGAAGATGAGGTCAACTCTTTGATGTACAGAACCTAGGCTAGTGTCTTCAAGGAATCACAACATGAGATAAAAGAAGGCAATTAAGCTTCACTTCGCTCTCAGTCTGACGTTGGGCAGGATTAGGACAACAGATCAGAAACACAGCAGCTCAACTATCATTGATAATATATTGCTTAAATACATTTTAGATTATAATTAATTTGCAATAAGAGAGAAATTTGAATGAGGACTCTCAAGAACAGCTTAACGAGGAATCTGAGACCAAAAGAGTGCTGACTGTTGAAGACTAAAACCCTCTCAAAGAAAATTAATCAAACAGATACTTTTTAATAAAATAATGATGAGGGCCCTAACTCATAATCCCTTCAGGCTACTTCCTACATGGAGGAAGCTTTCCTAAACTGGACGAGAGAGCAGTGCTTACTTTTAAATAATTTTGTATTTGCTTGGAGCGTTTGATTATAAACCCCGGGGACTTGAGATGTATCTTCAGACTCGGAATCATAGGACCTGAGTTAGAACTTGCTCCAAAGTGCACTCGATAGATTCTTAGAAGTAGTGAGCCATGATGAGCTACTCTCAAAGCTTAGTTAAATTTAAAATAAAATAAAATATTATGTAAAGCTAGCAGGGTAAGACGAGTTGAGGCTTGTGAAGACCCCAAGTCTAGGAAGCAGCTAACTCCTCTAAGGTTAAAACCTAAATTAGTAAAGCCAGACTCAGCCAGTTGGAGGCATCTCAAGCAACGGTATGAGTGGATTTATGCAAGTGCACGTCTGCATGAAGCTCGGAGAAACTTACTACAAGTTGGAGGAGAGCGAGAAAGCTCTTACTTGGTTTTAAAGAGCAGAGGAAGCCATCTATCCCAAGCAAGACTATCTCATACAACTGTTCAAAGCCAAGTCCCTTGATAAGGCTATTTAATATTTAAAAGAGGTCAAACTTTAATGGTGTCTAATCATTGAGACCAATAAAAGGTTTGAGGAGGCAATCAATTCGTATAATCAGAGTCTTTAGCTTTACAGATCAGAAGAAGAGCAAGAGCCTCAACTCTTAGGCAACATAATCATCCTTTAAAGATAAAGTTTGGTTTTAATAGAGAAGTCAAGTTAGTTTACTATTCAGGCTGGGGTGGGCTCAAGTGCGAAGTCGAAATCAAGTGGAAGAAGGAATCAAGAACTTAATCCTTGCATAGCAGCAGATTCCAACCAACCTTGAGATAAACATGAAACTAGCAGGGGTTCTTTACAGAGAATTGAACTAGTTTGAATAGGCTCTGCGCTTCATTCACTTAAAGTATAATAGGATTTTAAGCTTCTCTTCTATTTGATTAATTGACGTGGCAATTGAATTGCAGCCCTCGAGTATAGAGCCTTAGCTTTTGAAGGGGAAGATCCTCGATCGACTTGAGAGGTATGAAGAGGCAGTATAGATTTTTCAAAAAGTGTATGAGCAGCAACAACTTCAAAATCTTCAAGCTCATCAGGTACAACAAGATGCTTATAAATTTACACACAGAAGATTTAAATGTAAAGAGGAAGGGAAGGTATAAGAGAACTACGGTGAATTGAGAGGGTACCTCCGGAAGTGTTGGCAAACACTTTGTTCTACATGGGACAGAGCTATGAGAAGATGAAGGAATACAAGAAGTGCGCATCTCTTTACAAGCAGTGTCTCACCATCCACAGTTACTATTCGAGTTTGATGTCTTCTATTTAATATAGACAGTAAGAATCTAGGAGCATGTGTTCACTTAGCCAATCTTCTAGCAAGCATAGGAGAGGGCGAAAGAGCTCTCAAGTACTTTAAGCATGCTCTCAAATAAGATCCCCAGTCACTATCCATCAACTTTAACTAACTGAGTAAGTAAACTCTTAAATTACTTCTATTCAACTTTGGAATTGCAAAGACTATTCAGTAATTCTAGCCACAACATAAGGACTAAGCTGCTGCTCACTACGAATTCATAATATAAAGAGATCCTTAACACTATAGAGCTATGACCCAGCTAGCCATTATCTTTGTAGAGCAAGAGAAGTTCGAAAGAGCTGCAGAGCTTCTCAAACGCGCAATCTCTCTCAACAAGGGCTATGCTTTATCACTTCTCACCATTCTTTAAATTTGATTAAGCATGCAATAGATTATTCACCATGGGCACTCTATTGTTTGAGACTGGCCATTCCTAAGATTCACTAAATATTTCAAGCATGCTCTCACCCTCCATCCAGAAAAGAATGATGTTTAGGCTCTTGCAGGACTAGGCAACGCCTACTATGACTGATCATAATTATGAGCTCATTTTTATCTGTAATCAAATTAGATAAGGAAGTATAAATGTCTGTAGAATTTATATCATCTCTAATATCTTTTATTACGTATGACTTGAAGGACTTGAAGCGAGCTATAACTTTCTACGAGAGGGTGATGGAGATAGATCCCCGCCATGGGAAGGGCGATGTGTGCTACAACTTAGGCAACGCACTTTACCTAAGCGGGCAGTTGGAGCAGAGCATATAGTATTATAAGAGAGCAACTGAGATTAATCCCAGCAAGACAGAGGGACTTTACAACTTAGGTAATGCGCTCAGCAGCATGTTGAAGTATGATGAAGCTATCAAGGCCTATGACAGGCAGTAGAAGCTAATCCATCTAACGGACCTGCTCTTTACAACATTGAATTGTAGTCGTTTAATCTCATTCGAAATATTTAATGAACATGGGAAATGCTTACTACATGCTTGGCAGAACGAAGGAGGCAATTGAAGTCTATGAAAGAGCTTTGAGCGTGAATGAGCAGAGTGCAGAAAGTCACTTCAACATAGCGAGCGCCTACAACGATTTGGATGATAGAGAAAACGCCATCATTCACTACAATCGAGCTGGAGAGCTTGATGGCAAGAACACAGACACCTTCTTCTGTCTCGCTCAAATATACCTTGATATCATAGTGTTTAAGTTTTAGAATACGAGTAGATTGGAGACAAAGAATAGGCTCTCAAGCAGTATTATTAGGTTTTAGCTATTGATCCCGCAAACGCAAAGGCTTAATAACAAGTCAACAGTAAACTATCGAAGAAGATTTCCAAGAAAACGAATTGAACAAAATTATATCTTTTAATAAGGATATTCAAATTTACTTCTTTATTTTCTCATAGCTGAGATTAAATGATTTTTGAATTTCTTATTGCATTTAGTTGAAGCAGAAGTATTAGAAATTCGATGAATTAACTCAAAATAGTTAAACTTTCTTGGATATAAGTCCGAGTAGACCTCTCTAATTGTCAAAAGCCAGAAATTTCATAGTGTGCAATCTGTAGGACAGATACTCTTTCTTCCACTTGCTAGACATCACACCTGCGCTACCAAGCAAAAAGTACTTCTTAAAACTCATTATACGGATAAATACTAATATATAGTTTTGGGCAAATAAATGGATTAGTATTGAAAAATTTAAACTTATTGTGGTGATCTTCTTTCTATTAAAGCTAAAAATTATCGTCATCATCATCAAGAGACATAGCTATATGAGCTGGCTGATAATTTTATCTTCTAATCCTTTATCCTTGCATTAGTGAACTTTGCTTATTCTCCTCAAATGTTTAAGATCCACTAGCATAACCTTAACTCTCTTCCTTTAATAAATTCACCAACTTTTCCACTTTTAAATTAAAGTTAGGTTGATACAAATAAAAATGTATTTTTCTTTGACAGAGGCAGAAACTTAGAAGTTTTGGAGATTGAGGAAAAAATAATTCACATCACAATCGTAAGCTGAGTGGTGGCGTCCGAATTCAATCTCTCTGAACGAACATAAGCTACTCAGTTAAAATCTTCTATGAGAGTTCTTCTTCAAATAAATGTCCTCTATCAATAAAGAGTTATAATGATGCCTATTTTTTTCTATCTCTGAAGTCTTGCTCTCAAAATTGCTTATATTCCTTTTGATTTGAGCTCTCATAGAAAGAATGCCTTGTCGCCCATACCCTGAGTCTCTATATTCAAACAAATATTTAACGTAGAATGGATGTTGCAAGTTATAAAAATAATTAGCTGGCCTTGCTTAGGGACAACTCCGTTAAATAATTCTGTTTTAAGGATCTGATTTCCTTCATTCTAAGCTACTCGGTTGACTTGCAAAATATAAATAACAACAAATGCTGATAATGCTGCCGAAGATAATTAATTTGTTATAAATTAGATAATATACTTGCAAATCTTGATCTTGATGAACTTAACAACCAGATCTGGAAAGAGATAGCTAGTTACACAGTACTCATAAACTAATCACCATTTAAAATACTCTTAAGAAGAATTACTGATCTACATTTTTATGTTTATTTGCTCCTGGGGATCTTTTTAAGCAGGTAGCAATTTACTCCCTACGAGAAATCAAATTCAGGAAAAGAATAGACTCCTTTCACAGTGAACTTAAACGATTATGCTTTACAAATTTTATCATATTTTTTAAACTCTTAAGTTGTTTGATCTAAACCATAGAGCCAAAATTGGCGGGTCCGACGAAAAAGGGCACCAAAATAGTCATCATAATGTAATGATAAAAATTATGGGAATTATTCTTTCATCTTTAGAGAGCTAAATAATTTAAAGGTCCATTTATCTTTTGAAATCGACGACATTCATCATTAAAAGTTTTACTCTATAATCATTTTTAAGCTATTTTTTGTATCACTTTTACATCCCACGTGTTTTCTTTAGTGCATTTAGCTTTTATCTAACTCTTTGCTATTTATTTTGCCTAATCTAAGCCAAACTTATGAGATTGCATTTCTGCCTTTCTTTTATTTTGAGCTTCGAATTCTGATTTGATTCTCTCTAAAATAGCACCTCGTGGAACGTTCTACAAGTTTCTCAGATCGTCTACTTTATTTTGGATAATTGGGATTCTGCTTGAAATACTCTTAGATAATTAAATAATAAAGAAATTGGCAAATTATGATAAGGCTGATGGCTCTGTAGGTGCAAAATTAAAAGTCACTTTCTCCCTTTTGAAAACCTTAATATAGACAGTTTAAAATGAAAAAATATATTTTTAATCAAATAGCTTAATAGAATATTATCCTTTCTAATGACTAAATAACAAGTATAAAATATTTCAACTCTTGCAGACAAAAAAGATTTAAAAACATTTTCTATCAATACAAAACGCTTGATCCCCTTCCATAAAGATGAACTTGTCTTTTTTCTTATTCAAGTGGAAGAAATCAATGGGAAACAGTAAGTGGAATTCCAAGATCTCCCTCAAAATTTTGTTTTGCTCCAAGCTGAAAAGGAAGCACGACTTATGAGTTGATAGAATAAGCAAGTCTTGGTTTAACTAGTGTATCTGGATTAAAACTTAACAAGTAAGTTAAATGATAGTTTATTTATAGATAATCTCAAGTTTTTGTTTAGTAAAATTCTTAATATTAAATGTTTAATGGACCTTCCACTCGGATTGTAAGCTATCATCTTCTATTTTATGATCCATATTTGTTGTAGACATAGATTCTGCTATAAATTACTGTAAACTTAATACTTATTTAAATTGAAAATACGCAAATATTCTCCAGAGATTGAATTATGAGTTTTAATTAAAATTTAAATCGAGATGCATCTATTATAAACTTTATAATTAAAAAATTATTTTTTACTTTATATCTTTGTAAGTACTACTATTATTAGTAAATTTGAATTCTAGAGTTCAATGACTCCAAAATAACGAATCTTCATCTTTGAAACTTTGGATTTCTTGTTGAATATTCTGATATAGCAGAGTGTTTATATGAAAATCGAATTTATAAAGAGATTTAAAAAAAATTGATTAAAGCAGTTATCCCAGATTTAAATAATTTCAACATTTTTAGATACAGAAAAAAACTCTTAAAATATCTTTGCAACATATTCATAATAATTAAAAGAGCCCTAAGTTAATAAAAAAATGTGCAAACCTTTTCCTTTTAACTAAGTTGAATTTTAAAGTTTAAAGAAGAAGTCAAATGAATACTTTAATTATCTATAAACCTGAAATTTACAAGGGAGGAAATAAAAGAATTGTACTTCTATCAAAGTAAACGATAGATTTATTGATTTTTCTATTCATTAATTTAAAGTAAAATTTAAACTATAATGAAGCAAATGTCCATAAGATTTAATAAAATTTGCATATAATTCTTAACTACAATTCAAATAAAGTTTGGAAATAGATAATAGAAAAGTAAAATGAATACCTAAAACTAGCAAAAGAAAAGAGGAAGAATTCCCGTCGAGGAATAGAAATACGATAGAGAAGCCAGCTAAGTTAAATAAAGTGAGAGAAAAAGGGATGGGTCTAAAAGTAAAAAAGAAATACGGAATGCGACTCCTGTTCATATTCAATTTTTTATTGTTGATTAATATATCAAATATCAGTAAGTATAAAATCAAATAATCAACAAAGATATTATAAATAGCAATGTTAGCTAGCCATAACAGAACGTTGGAGATTTTTCAGGAACATAGATCAATGCTAACTCACTGAGCAAAGGACCATTTTCTGCAAGAGGCCATCTAAGAAAAACTAATATCAACTTAACTTAAAATGTTCCTTCCCAATAATCATCAGGAGCTTCAACATAATTGGGAGGAGTGGGAGGACCAAAGAGAGGTAGAACCCAAACTAGAGGCAGGATAGGATAAGGTCCTTAACCATCATAGTTTAAATAATACTAAAGTGAAATAAATTAATTGCTCAGATCATAATCTTCAAGAATTGGTTTAGATATTGCTGTTAGCATAGCTTCAAGTATGTAGAAAATATCGATAGGCTCAAAAAGTTCATCTTCTTCAAACTTCTAAGTCAGCCCAAATCGATCATTTCCTAATCAGGCGAAAGATGTTTCATCAGAATAACTGTTGAGTCAATCCTAGATAGAAGACAAAGATAGAAAGTTTAAATAGAATTTGAGGAATTAGAATGAAATCAACTGGGGGGGAAGTCTTTTCAGACAATAAAAGCTAACAAGTATTATAATTTTATAAAATTCATCACAAAGAGCAATTTAAGTCTTCAATACCATTTTTCAGTTTAAATAAGTAATTCTTACAACCAAGCCCTCAAATATTAGTTTTAAAACAAATCGGACTCAGATAAATTAATAAAAAAATATTTTATAATTTAAGCTATTTTATTGTGGATAAATTAACAAAGGATTTATCCTTAAAATTAACCAATATCTTAGTATCTATTACAAAAATTGATAATAGTTAATTAATTGGAAAAATATAAGATTTATATAATGTCTTTAAAAATAAGATATTTGGTCCACAATAATTCTAGAATTTTCAATAAATTTACTATAAAATTTTACAACAACAACAAAAATATTTTCTAATTATGTTTTTAAAAAAAGGAACTATGACATATAATTTTAAGATTAAGAACTATAATTTTATCGCTTTAAATGTTTAAACTGGTAATTTAAATTATAAAAGTTGTTTTGGAGAAAATTAATGCCCTAAAATATGGATTTCTTATTACAATATTCATAAGAAATTTCGGGTCCGGGAAGGGTACCCCCAAACAACTCTATTTAAATGCAAGCACAGAACACCACAAACATTCCGCATTTTGGATAATAATCTCAAACTAAGAAATCCTATCTGATCCCAAAAGTTCTTTATAATAAATTTATGTCACCTATGGATTCCTAGAAGAAAAGTATTTAAGGAAGGGAAAGAAGAGGAATGGCATCTGATCATTAAGAATCTTAAAACGAAAAACAAGATGCAAAGCTAAAAGAATAGCAGTTCATATAAAAGAGGATTAAGTTTAGTGAATTTGAAAATCCATTTATTCGACCCTCTGTAACTCAAAACAGAGATTTTGAGGAGATAGTTGCAGACAATAATGAGGCTATGAAATCCATCTCTAACGAAAGGAGAATTAACTCAAGAAAAACCGTTTTCCAATAGAAAATAAAATAAATTAGCTAAGCTATATTACAATTATTTGATTAGATGAGGCAGCAGCACGAACTTTCACAAAGCCAAAATAGTGGAGATAGTATGGATAAAGACTCCGCTATACTTGAAACTATGCAGATCTTGTTCTGTGGTCCCAATCCTTTATGCTCAGATTTCTCGTAGCTAGATCAAAAGGGATTAGATAATGAATTCGCAGGGGGGGGCCTTTCCTCGACAGTAAAAATTTATAATGAAAAAAGATAAGAAAAAAATATGTTTATAGGGTAATTTTCACTCCTTAATCTGATTGCTCCAGTTATTTAGGCCTGCTCGAACACTAAGGCTTCAAATTTGAATCTGAATTTAGTCAGCTAGAGGTCAACTGCACCTAAATAAAATCTATATTTTATGCTAATTTTTCGATATTGTAAAATAAACTTAAAGTGCAATTTTTAAAGAGTGCAACATTTTTATATAAGCAAATATTTAATTCATAATTAAGCGGCTATATTTGCAATTTTTCGGCTATAATTCTTTTTGCTTATAACGAAGCATGCTATATATTCAATAAATGTTGCGCTCTTATAACAAATTTAGGATTTCAGTATTCAATAGCAGAAAATCTTACAAATTAATAAGATTATTTAATTAAAATAAATTAAGATCTATGCTGTCAAGTTTAAATATTTGACCTTAGATGAAAGACGTTTCAAAAGCTAAATCATATTTAGGAGGAAAAATTACCGCTATAAACATATTTTTTTCGTATATTTTTTATATAAAATTTTACTGTCGAGGAAAGGCCCCCCCCGAATTCGCTCTAGTAAAGGCGTTGATAAATGTTCTAGAGGAATAGAAATTTACAAAAGATGACATTATGCGTAATGATCTTCTTTAACATGGAAAAGAGCTTGTTGGATATTGTATGTAGAATAATAAAGCCTATTGGGAAAAAATCCTTGTTTAAAATCTCATCCAATTCAACCCTAATATAGTGGTCACTTAAAATACGAGAGATTTAGCTGAGCATTATGTTGGAGTCTATAAATCAACTATCAAAAAGAGATGAGAATGTACTATAAATTTAAGATGAAATATAAAAGTTAAGAATTTGATTTCAAGAATTTAGTAGCTATATTTTCTAGTTTAAATCTTTAAGGTTAATATTTGGAATTGAAGTAATATAATTTTGGTATATTTATAATTTTCAGTTTTAACTTAAGATTTTGATTTTCTTTATATTTAATGAAAATTATATTTGGCTGTATAGAAAATAAACTTTAAAGCTCTAGGAAACAAATTTTACATAAAATAAATATCCAATTATTTGATAAAACATTTTTAAATATCAAATAAGCATCCTCGAATTATAAGTAAGTAACGTTTAATTCATTATGCTTTTAAAAATCCTAGAAAAAAGCATATCCAAATTATCTTTTGTGAATAATATTGTATTCAGATCTTGTTCCATATTATCTAGTTGTGCAAGCAAATCGATTATGAGAAACAGAGAGAGAGTTGATTAATGAGTGATAAGATTGTCTTTTCTGAATAATACCTAATTTTATGCCCTTAGTACTACATTTATAAAAATTTATATTTAAATATAATAAATAAAAAAAATCGTGATAAATACTTTTAGCCATTTCTTAAAATTTTATAAAATTCTTTGAATCATCAGTTTATTAGGTTAGAATCCTTTAAGCACTGTATAATTAATGCACATAAATACTTGTTAAGAATTAATATTTATGCTTTCTAAAAATTACAAATTCCTTTTATAAAAGATCCTTTAAAATAAAAAAATGCTTTTAAAATATGCTGCTTTTTTTAAATGAAATTTTTTTTTATTTATCTTTTAGATTATATTTATGAACCTCAATCTTTATTTTTCTCAACTCTTTTCTCTCTGTGCTTTCTGTTTTTGACTTTAACCTCTCTTTTATGATACAAGCTTTAATTTTAGGTTTCTTAAGATAAATTATCGACCTTAAAATATTAATTTTAGATAAAGTAAGAATTTAAAATAATTTATTGCAAGTTAAAATTAGAAAGAATTTTTTTTTTTCAAATTAAATTTAAAAAAATTGTCACAATGAATTATTTTATAAATGTGAACTTGTCTGCCTAATAAAAGCCGAACTATATGTTTTTATGAATCCTGACTTCTTCTCCTTCAGCTGATTATTCTAAACTAAAATAAAATTTTTTTTAAAAATAAACCAAATATATTTTAATGATAATTACTTTCAACAAATCATCTATTGCTTATTATTAAATTTCTCTCTTAATTGGTTGATAATGTCTTGATTCATCACAATTATTTTTCTCTATAGATCTTGCTAAAATTTTAGATGAGGTTATTGAATTCTTGGCTGTAAATTTATTACTTCTGCTCTTCTAAAATAGTTTATCGCCTATAATCCCAATTCATTTAATTCATACCAAATTTCTTAAAAGAGCAATCAATATTAGCAAAAAAAATTTTTTAAAATTTGATCTAAAAATAATTTAATTTTAAATTAAGTCTTAATTAGGCTCATCACATACTTCCAAAAATCAAACAGCCAGTAACCAAAGAACACAGTGTTCAAAAGCATTCACATTTATTAAAATAATTTCATTCAGTTTTAAAAGAAGAATTAATAAAAAAATTAGAGTTTTCCAACTTCACATTTAAAATTACTTAGCAAGAAAAAATAAAATTGCATAGCCAGTGTCTAAAAAAACTTTAGGATTCATATTCAATTGAAATTGCTTTAAATTAAGCAAAGAATTAAAACTTGAACTGATTTTACTTTATATAGTAATCCTTGGAGAATTGGCAAATATTTTTAAAGATTATAAATAATTTTGAGCAGAATGAGAGTTACAAAAATCATTTGCATGGAGTAAGTAAATTTAATTCTCTGTGTATTTTAGGTGAGTCTTTGTGCTTATGATGACTAAGGGAGGTCATCTTATAGGAATAAACCCAAATATACTGTTATGATTTGTGACATGAAAGATACTACTTCCAGCTTAAATTAGAAGTGAAACTATAATTAAATATACGAGAAGTAAAAATAATATAATAATTTTGAGAAAAAAATATATTCCATTCATTCTAATATGTTGATAAAGATTCAAAATTAGTAATTAAATTTCTAGGTTTAAATAACTAAATTTATTATAGTAGGGCCTCATTTTAAGTATGACAAACAGAATTCTAGAAGGAAGACGTTAATTTACTAATAAAGCTTACATAAGGTAAAAGTTAATCAGAATCATAGACTGCACTACAGATCCATATTTGATTAAAACCTCATTTATGTGCATATTCTTTAAGTACTAAATAAAAATATGATTTCATATCCATACCTTTGAACTAAAAATAATAATTCAAATTGTATTTTATGAGTAACACTAGATAAAAAAAGTAGCTCTGTTTTTTTATAAAAATGGGAATATTTTAAAATGCCCAAGTATTTTAAATGTTAAATTGATTTAATATTGTTCACCCTAGAGCCTTAAAATATTTAAGATTCCAAGTAGAATAAACTAATAATAATTAAAATTTGAAACTAATATTAAAAATGAGAATAAAAGAATAAAAGTGAATGCTTATAGTTATTAAATAATTACTAAAATCTATTTGCCTTTTATTGTCATACAAAGTAAGATGAAACCAACTGGGAAAATCAAAAAACTCACTACTGAAAAGTAGAATTATTATTTTTATAAAAAGGAATTTCATTTAAACACTCACTCTTAACTTTCTAATAAAGAAAAATTATTGCTTTTCTACTCATGTGATTTATTATGCTAAGATAAAATTATATCTACAATTTCTCTGATATGATTCTTAATTTTTTATAATGAAAAAATAAGAATTGAAATTTTTAAAATGTTAGAATTTGTCTTTGTTGTGACCTAGATATAGGATTGCTATAATTTATTTGAAATTTGGCTCTCTTTTCCCATTTGTTTTGAGAATAAAGAATCTTAAAACTGGAAAAATAATGCCATAGATATTGTAATATTAGAATTGAATGTTAAAAATTTTCCAGAAACCAATTTAATTCAATCAATCAATTAATTAAATATATATACTTGAATTAATCAATCAATTAAATCAATCATTATATGACCACTT
>JAJKFJ010022912.1:0-34167 GCA_027382625.1 Tetmemena sp. SeJ-2015
TTAGACTATTTGACGTCTGGATTAACTGAAGCAGATATTAAACTTACTACAAATATAGTTTTATGATTTTTACAAATAAGACATCATTGATTTTCACTTTTAACAATGCTTAAAAATATACAAAATGCTCGTACGGCTTGGCTCTTAATCTTGAAAATGAAATAGGGCTTCAAAGTATTTTTTATTTTATAAATAATTCTGAAGCTCAAAGTAAAACTTATCCACTAAATTTTGTTATAGCGGAAAATATATTTGATAAATAAATTTCTAATGGAACACTGTTGAACTAATTTATATTTAATTAATTTGCATGTCTTTCTAGAATTCAAGATTGACGATGAGTAAGAGTTAGCTCTATACTTCTCTGCAATAGGGGATTCCATTGAAATGATTTTTAATACGATTAATTTAATTTTGAATGCCTTTCAAGCCAGCGAAAATCTGGAAGTGCGGTAATGCCATTTTAACTGCCTCAAAGCTCTCCTTCCAGTTAATAATTTAAATCATTTGTGGATTTTGATTAAACTCTGAACTATATCACTTGCGATGATGCTTAATTCTCAGTTTCTTAGTCACAAGTCTTGATAAAATATGTTATAGGACAGAAATTGCTCTTTCATAATTTTGATCAGTACTTCTTACACAAGACTTGCGTGTGCCAGTATACTTACAAGATTAAACTTTTTTCAAAGAGCTTAGAACCTACATTTAATAGAAAATAGTAGGTGAATAAATACATACATATAAATTTATAAGATTGCCAGAGTTTATTAGCGTAAACGAAGATAATAAAGTCGTATCTGTAATAACATTCGACGAAAAGGATGCAGGAATTTAATAGTTCTATGTGTGGGCTTATAATGAAAGAAACTCATTCCTTGGAAAGATTCTATTAGTTTTAGAAATAACTCTTCCTACTAAAGAATCTGAATAGAATATCGCTGTAAAAGGAGTCACTTAATGCGAGATCCCAAATTTAATGATTGAGGCAAATACAACTCTGAATTACATACTCCCGAACTGCCTTTCTTCCTTCAATTTATAATTTAATTATGAAATATATAATAAATTTCAGAATTGACTTTAAAGATGCCTCTACATTTTCTGAGCAAGATATAAAAGAGAAATTAGTCTTAAACTTTTCTCCAAGTGAAAATTAAGTTGGTTAATATAATGTCGAATACGAGGCACGAAGCGAAGATGGCTCCTTAATCATATTCTCTAAAGTATTTTCAATAAAAGTTACAAAGACTAAAATAATTACTTTTGGCTGCCCAATCATTTCAGTATGCAATCCTTGAATTGGAAGTATTTCAAAGTCAGGTTAGTATTTTATTTTGCTCTTAAATTATTGTAATAGGAGAAATTACCATCATATTTCCAAAGCATTTCCTAGTTCCAGTAGTTGATCTATATCCCAAAATTGCAAAGACATTAAAGGGATGACTAATACAAAATTGAAAATCCAACTCTTCAATTAGCGAGCTCAATATTATTTCCTTTGAGAAAAATAAGATGATTCTCAGACCAAATTTTATAAATTAATAGTACATTTCCAGCGGTGGAGTAAGTTTGCATTAATTAAAAACTTTAGACTTATGATAAAATTGAGATAACTTTCAAAGACAATACCTACTTTCAGGCAATAGATTTTTAAATCGAGGATGGACTTTCAATTAAAGGAACTATACCTCCTCAAAGTTAGAACTCAAGTAACTGATTTCTTTAAATTTCATATAATGTTAGCTGCACTTGAAATGGTAAAGGCTGCTTATTCTGTGGTTGATTAGTCATTAACAGCTAGCATTATAACCAACCTTTTCTTAGCTGTTTTCTTTGGCGTGTCATTGAAATAGATTTGGAATTTACTAAACGTGTTGCAACTCATAACTCACTTACCTTTGATAAACATAAGCATCCCTGATAACATCATGATATGCATGGAAAGCATAATAGACATCTCGAATGTGGATATCATTCCTTCTCAAGTTTCAGATTTTATCTTTGATAAATTCGACTCCTCAGTCAATTAAGTAGAAAGCAACTTTGACTCATTGGATATCTTTAAATCTTTATGCTTTGAACATTTTGAAACTTTTAACTCTCAATATGGCATAAATAATTATTTTAAGCTCTCAGAACGCTATTCATAATCAAATTATTAGAAGAACCTATTGAAGATCGCATTCACTCTTACTTTAATGCTTTTTCTACTAGTATTTATTCTTATACTCTACCGATTTGGAAAAAGCTCAACCAAGTTAAAAATTACTATTTAATTTAAAAGAGTTCCTGAAAATATTTGATTCACTTAAGAATTTGTTGATGTATGGCTGCATCATAACTTATATTTCAAAAGCATACCTAAAGTTTATCTTGAATTCTTATGTGGACCTTAATGATGTAATCTATTCTCGCAGATAACTAATTTTCCTTATAGATTCTCAATTCCGATTACTAAATAACATAAAAATGATAATAAATACTAATTTATGAACTCTGCCTCCGAATTGATATTTCCTCTTATTATAAGCGCAGTACTTACTATCTATCCTTTGGCTCTGCTTGCATTTATTTTAGTAAATCGCTCTCGTTTGAATAATTCTGACTTTATAACTAAGTATGGATCCTTTTACAGCAGCTTAAAACCATAAAATCCCTACTCAAAATACTAAATGGCCTATTTTCTATTTCGCAGAGCGGCTTTTGCAATTGTTATTGTCGCCTTAAAAGAGTATGGTAGTTTTCAGATTCAGGCCTGCATATTTTTGAGCTTAGCAAATATCTTTTTAACTGGAATCTTTAAGCCTTACATCGATAAAAAGGACACGATCATTGAATTTTTGAATGAGTTTATGTTTCTTATTATTCTTACCAGCCTCCATGCTTTCACTGATATTAACGATGATTTATTTTTAAATTGCTCATACAATTTTTAATTAATTTTGAGCTTTAATATAACTTTGGTTTCGGAATAGTTGCTGTGATCTTCTAAATTTTTTTTGTATTTTTAAGTTTTAACTTTGTTTTTATATAATCTTAGTACTGATTGCAATAAATATGGGACTGTTTTTTGGGACAATTTTAGCAAGCCTCTCATTTAGAATCAAAATATGGACCAGAAACATTAATCACCATCTTCATGTTTATCTAAAGTAAAGAAAGAAGTACTTGTAAATACTCCAATTCTAGAAATTTAATTTAATTATTAAATTACTCATTTTTCATCTTTTTAAATTTAAAATTATAAACTGTTGAAAGAGCAAAACAAAGCATCTGGCAATAAAAATATGGTGCAAAGGTATTAGGAAAGCAACCACTCATTTGAAGGCCTAATGGAGACTACTGAAAATTTTAACAAACTTTAAATCAAACAAAATGACTATTAAAACTTTGGGCTTTCTTTTGATGAGTTAGATATACCATACTTATGCACCCCTTCTGGTAATGAGATAATTTATTTACAATTTAGCTTTAAAATTAGATACTACCAACTAGTTAACATAATTAATTTATTAATGAATAAAGTAATAAAACAATTGCTTTATCATAAATTAATATATTAGAATCTATGCAGAATCTTCAGGATGTTATAACTATATTAAATTATTTTGCAGTTAGGATCTTTTATCAAATCTACAAACTAAACTTAAAATTTAATTTTTGAATTCCAATATAATTGAAATATATTTAATGATAGAGCATCTGAGAGCTAAAATAAAACAGAAAGTCCCTTAAGTATGATTGAGATAATGTCCAAAAAAAGAGGATTTATATTTAACACTCAACTTATGAATAAATAATACCAACAGAATTCTAAGACAGAAGTAATTTTATATGTGAATTTTATTATCCTCTTATCTAAGTAAAGAATGAAGGTAATAATAAACAAAATAGAGAATTCATTCAAGGCAAATTTAAGCTATCCTAAGCCCAATAAAAGAACCTTGATAAGTTAAAAAATGATACGGCTTCATAAAACTAAAAAAGAGTCGAAGCAAATAATTCCAAAGGATAGTAGATATCTCAAATATTATAATCTTATTTATTGTTTCAAATAATAGAAAGTACTGCTCTTGCCTAATAAAATGATAACAAAAATGAAGAGAAATAATCCATAGATTAAAATTTTAATTATTAAATTTTAAATTGTTCTTTATTAAACTGAGGCTAATAAAAAGAATGCCATCAAATTAGCAGAATAAATCAAAAGAATTCAAGGAACTAAAATCCTAGGATAAATTAAGCAGAAATAAAATTTAACTCCTTATTTTAAATCAAATTGATGCTACTTATTTATAGTATTACTCTAAGTGTAGGCAATAAAATTTATATTAATTTCTAATTCTATAAAAAATTATCGTATTTTGTTATTTATACCCGAATTTTTTATAAAACATACTTAATAAAGCTTAAATTCGAAATAAAAAAATATATTTTTTCAGAATTAAAAATTTTGTAAAAAATTATTTTTAAAAAAATTTTAAATTAAAAAATCCCTTTTTACAAAAAATTTTTTGGGGAATATTAATTTTTAAAAATTTTTTAGTTCAAAATTTTAAAGTTTTTTAATTTATAAATTTCATCAAAATAATTTTTATTTTTTAATCAATGTAAAAAAAATCCATAAATTATAAGTTATAATATATCTTATTAACAAGGTCCTTACTTATATTGTTAATTTCGAGTACTTTTTTTCTCTGATTACTTATCATACTTTAAATAGATATTAGAAAAAAGCACAAAATGTAAGCTTTACCATTTCACCTAGTCATAGCAATTTACTCAATTGCTCTAAGCATTAACACAAGTCAAATTATAGATAAGAAGATGAAATGGGCATAAAGGATTCAAATTATCTGGTTTCTAACCTTATATACTCTTAAAAGCTTGACTATTGTGAAGACACTAAGAACTGACGCTTTTTCAACAGTCGATCGATAATTCCCCATTCTTTTAGATTTTGGACAAGATGTCGATACCTATATAAATTAATCTTTAATTTATTGTGGGAAATTGGATCAAATATTTTAAGTATTAAATACCAAAATAATTGCAATACCTAAAATATTTCAACTTTTAATTATTTATAGACTTGTTAAACTTAGGATTATATATTTATTTTATTGAATTATATTAGTTTCTAAGCTTTTATATTTCTTGATTAAAATCTATTAAAAATTAAAAAAGTAAAAATATTATACTGACTGTTTATTTTTTATAAGATTATTAATAAAAAATTTTTTCCCCCTTTTTTTTCATTTTTTTAAATTTTAAAAATTAGTGAAACACTTTTTCCAAAAGAAAGTTTAAAAATTTTTAAGATTTTCTATTAAAAAACCCTTTAAACTGAAAGTTACTCCAATAATTATATTCATAAATTTTAATTATAAAAATAAATTCATGAATATGAAAAGAAAATAAAGCGGTATAAATTATCCCAAAAATTGCATTCAATGAATTCTTGAGAATAAATTATGAAAATTTTCACTATTCATTTATGATACATTTTTAATTTATTACAAATTTAATATATAAACGGCTTAGATATCGATTCAAACTTGAATTTTGTTGTGATCGGATAAACTTCAACTGTGGTTAAAAAAGTGACTTACTATTCAAGATTCCTCGCATATTTCAAATTCATAGGATCACTAGATGCAATATAAGCTGGAAATTAATACTACACTCATCAGATTCAATATTACCTCAATTATAGTAAGTCTTTGTTCACCTTATCATATATCGAAAACTTATTTTCACTAAATCAAAACTAAACTTGTTCTTATATTTTAAAATAATCATTTTGTTTTAGCATACACAGACATTTAAAGAGAAAATTTAAATTTTTCTCTATTTATAATATTTTTTATTAGAGATGTACTGATAGACTCTGATGGATCAGCTGCAACTATCTATAATGGGCTTCATTTTGACTATCTACAGCGCTTTATGAGATTCTCAATTGAAAATTAAGAGTTTGTACAAAATTTCTATTTTGTTAGAAATTACTACGATAATGATGATTTCTATTACACTTCAATACATAACGCTCCCAATTCGAATAAAAAAATTAAACCCCCTTTTGGGGTTTTATTTTTTAAAATTAAATAAAAATTTTAAAACCTTTTTTCGCATAAATTTTTTTCATGAAAATAAAAAAAATCATTATCTTGCCTAAAACCAGCCTAAAAAAGCAAATCTTTGGTCCTAATTCTAATCCAAAAGGTCTCTCTTACTCATATTCTTGAATTTAGATAATATTTAGGACCTTCTTGAAATTTTCATTTCACAAAAATTAAATTGCAAAGAAATGACAGTATAATTATGAAAAATCGATGCATTCAAAAGTTGAAAATATCTAATTTAATAATAAATTCAAAGTATTCTAAACTATCATATCACAATATTCGAGCCCTCTTCAATTTTAGTCCTACCACATAATCGCAATATAATCTAAGATTAATGTATAAATCTTTAGGTTTATTAAATTTACTTTGCTCTTTTAATTTTATGGATAAAATAAAAATTTTTCTAATTTCTTCTAAAAAAATAAAAAACCCCAAGTTAGCCTTTAAATAACTTAAAACGCTTATTGAGGAACTTCATCTCAATATATAAATTTCTTTTCCAAATAATATGTTTTCCCTGTTATTTATTTTATTATATATTGAAAATAAATAATTTTATTTAAAAAAATATTGTTCTTCTTTCTATCAAGTTGCTCTAAACACAATTTTTTGTCTTCAAGTTTTCTCCAAAATAAAGCTCTATTTTCAAATTAATGAATATGATTAGGAAAGGCCGTCTGAAATTGAATTTAGACTAAAAATTTGTCTTTTTTAGGCTGATTTTAAGCTTGATAGTGATTTGTCATATTTTCATGAAAAAAAGTGGATGGCGAGGAAAGGCCCCCCCTAAATAAATACATTTTATAATCCTTAAACTTTAAAGGTAATTAAATAATTATATTTGAAGATTAAATTTGATTTTATAGTTGATAAATAAAAAAATTTCCTACTCTTAAATATTATATTAGCATTAATGCTGCTGTTCGATAACTAAAATCTCGATTATTTATTTTTATCATGGCGCCTACATAATCCATTTTAGAATTTTAGATTCAAAAACATTAGACTTTGTGTAAACTCGAAATATAAAAAACATAAAATAAATTATTAAAATATTCATATTATATTTTTATAGATAAAATTGAGATTAAGGTCTTCCTAATTCTTTGAATTATTCTTAATAATTTAATAAAGTCTCAATTTCTTATTTAATCCATCTCAAAAAGCAAGCATAAAACGGATTAGCTTATTTTAAAAATATCAAATGTAAATATTAAAGTCAAATCATAATCAATGCAAGTTCGCACATAAAAAATTAATTCATTCGCTATTATTATTTTTTATTCATAAAAGCATACTTTTATTTTAATGCTCTGAAGACTTTTAAAAAATTCCTTCTCATTATAACAGCCGCATATATATTTTAGATTCTCAATCCTATGATTAAATTAATAATATTGCTTCAATTGCTTGGACAAGGATTTCATTATTAGTATATTAACTTTTTTATAGATTTTTTAAAAAAAAAAAAATTTAGATATCTGTAAGTGAATGATAAGAAATTATTTTTATATTTTTTCTCTACTTTAAGGATGATAGAGATGACGAAAGTTATTATTAAGTCTTATTTTTAAATTCTATTTCTTTATTTTGTATTTTAAATACTTTTTGCTTTAATCTTAGAAATTTAAAAGTTTAAAAGTTTACAGTGCCTCAATTAGTGCAACTTGGTACCAGTTTAGGAATTCTTTCTATCCTTTCCCAGGAAGAACCAGCGACTTTGTACTTTTCCAAGCACTTTCATCTAACCAGTACAGCATCAGACTCTACAAACTTGTAAACAGAGGTTACTATAGAGATAATAAATTTAATTTTTTATTTTAAATATAAAAATAGATAAAAATTCTTATGAGTATAATAAATAATATTTAAGAATAATACACTTAGGTACAGCCTAATATAAAGTTAGCTGAGGGTAGATATGGTATCGAACCTTAAACTTTTAATGTGGCAGCATATGTTGACCCTTAAACTCTCGATTCTTTTGTTTGAAAAATAATCTAAATTTTTAAGGCTTAAAAGATTATTCTCGCAGCAAAAAATATTTTTAATAAGTTTGCTTGACTATATTTAGAATAATTTTATTTTTCAATTTATTTTAAGGAACTAAGAAATAATTTTAGTCTTTTACTCCTGAAAAAAAGATAATATTCATTTTATTCTTAATTTATATAAAATGCTCTTCTAACTTTTGTTTGTTATCCAACTTATTTAACAAACGGAAATACTGAGTTGCTCTTATTTAGGATAACAGAAAATATAATATTAATTTTTAAATTTCAAAAAATGAAAATTTTTCATCTCTGCAAGTCTCCTATTTATCTGAAAACTCCAAATTCCAATACTCTATGTGTAATGAAATTGCATATTCTCAAGAAATGAGTTATATTATCACTCTCGACTATTTATTTATGTTTAAAATATATGTATTTTATAATGGGAAATCAGATTCTTCTAAAAATGTGCTGATAAAATAACTTAATTATTTTGATAATTATAATAAAAATTCATTTTTTCATTAAAAAAATTAAGGATTAATCGACTATGCCTAAACTATTCAAGTATTTGTTACATTTAATCACCAGACAAATTCATTTTTATAATTTTACTCTATTAAAATAAAGCAACTGCGTAAAAGGCATACTCCGCTTACTCTAAGTAGCTGGATTAGTATCCTAATCAACTAATGCAGTATAGAAAACTTGCTCGCTTATTTCCCTCCTACTCTTTGAGTTGGGGCATTTATTAATTTAATGGTTTTTCCCCTTGGGAAAAGGAAAACTATTATTTATAAATTCCCTTTTAAAGGGGTTTTTTTATTAATTATTGGTGAATTTTTAATAGATTAGGGGATAATTTTTTTAAAAAAGGTTTTAAAAAGAAGGGGGTTTTTTAATAAAGACATTCTAAAAAAAATTAAATGTTGGTTTTAATTTTTCTTTTTAAACATTTCCTTTTTATTTTCAAAATTTTTTTTAAACATTCCCTTTTTAATTTTTAAAATTTTCCCCTTTTCCATTTCCCAATTAAAATTTTTTCTTAAAATTTAAAACTCTTCAAATATTTTTACTACTGCTATTACTGTTTTTACTGCTGCTACATATATTGGTCAGAAAAAAATAAAAAAAGAGTTTTACCTTTGGGTTTCGAACTTCGGTTTAAAAATTCATTCATCTAGGCGTTAACCATTTGAACATCAGGTCTTCAATCAAGTTAATATTTAATTTTTCTAAAAATTTCAGATTTTAATTTTTAATTATCCCCATTTTAACCCATAAGATCTAATTATAGCTGAGAATTTAATAAAAAAGAGAATTAAATTAGATATTAAAATAAAATGGAATAAATAAGTGGCAGTTGAAGTGTGTCAGATTTAAATTATTATTAGACCATTCAATTCAGCTTAAAATTCTAAGAACTTTTTTTCCTTACAACTTTTGTGTGGGAGCGCTCAGTAAAAAGTTATAAGCGACACAAGTTTTAATGAAAACGAAGATGAGGATAAGGAAGAATGCGTGAGTCATATCTCATTGCAGAGAGGTGCTACGAAGATGATTAAAGATGAAACTCATAATAATTTTTGATAAGCTATCGAGCAAGCTGCAGATCGAGGCTGAATCTACGATTTTAACTGTCACCATTTTGCAACTCTTCATTTATTATTTTAACCAATCACCGATTTTGATTAAAATTCCTACTATATTTAGCTTTCAGATACGAGCTAGATGAAGGCTACAATATATTTATCTTATTTTATACAATGTGACGTCGGAAGAGTTGTCAAGATCTCTCACTTAAGATACAAATAAATTTTATTGTGATAACTTAAGTGTAGGACATTCAGATCAACAATCATCTGCTTGATATTTAAACAAGCAAATATCCTTCAGTCATAAAATAAGACTTTACAAATCTTATTGTAAGCGGGAACAAGACAAGAATTTGCAAAGCAGTTCTGCTGGATATGTTAGAGATTCCAGACCTTTACTTTTACCAGGAAACTACTCTTACTCCTAAAGAAGAGCCTCAAATTAATGCCATTTAAAATATATCAATTAATTTTTTCATTTCTCGAGCATCTTTTGAACTCTTAAGAGGAGGAAAAAATTTAAACTTCAAAGGAGTTTCATGCCCTAGCTCTATTACGTATTCTCTTGATTATTTGAATTCAGGGCTGACAGCGTCTGATATTCTAATTGATACAATTTAGATTTTAATATTTTAATAATACAAACAGTACCTCGGTCATATTCATGCTAAATAACTCAAATAAATACTCTAAATGTCAATAAAAATTGTAACTAAATATGACTAGTACAGAGGGTCTTCTAAATAAAAATATTTTAAATATTTACTAAACATATATTATGATTCAAAGTGCCTAATATCCAATTAATTTTGTAGTTACTTGTGATGATGCATATTTCAGTCCTAAGTAAAAATTAGTTATAATGAATTATGTGGTTGGCTAAGGGCTAATTTTTCATAATTTTGATCCATACTTTATCCATAAGTATTGTATCTGCCCCTATACTTATGAAATTCAGCTAGTTTATACAAATATAACCTCAGTATTTACAATTAGATAATTTCAAATATGTTTAAAACGATTACTTATTTTATTTCCAGGATTCGTTTAAGTAAACGCAGATCAGAAAGTAGTCTCTGTTATTACTTTCAGCAATCTAGACGTTGGTAGACATTACTTCTTAGTGAAAACTTTTAATAAAAGAAACGGTTTTCTAGGCTAAATTTAACTCATAGTGGATATTTCTCTCCCGAATTAATTTTTACGGATCAACTAAGCCGCTGGGGCTGCCATTAACTGTGCCATCCCTAATTAAATAGTCCAAGCTAATTAATCTCAAAATTTTATACTACCACCATGTCTTTCTCCCTTCAATTTTAAATTAATTCCTTCATCTTCACTTATAATTTTAGGATTGATTTCAAATAAGCTGCTAAATTTGCATCATAAGACAAACAGCAGAAATTTGCATTGAACTTTTATCCTAAAATAAAAGACGTTGGAACTTATTATATTGAGTATTAGGCAAGAAGTGACGATGGCTCTGACATTTTATTCTAGAAATTATTTATCCTAAAAGTATCAAAACCAAAAGCAATTACTTTTGGTTGTCCTATAATTTCAGTTTGCAATCCTAAAATAGGAAGTATTTCGAAATAAGGTAACATTCATTTTAAATGATTTCTTCTTTTTTAGGGGAACTAACTATAGTTCAAAATTTAAATGAAAAGCGAATTTTGCTAAAAAAAGAAATTAATAAAAGAGCCCATTTGTTTATTTATTACACTTCACCCACCAACGATAATTTAATTCTATGTGTTTTAATTGTAATCAGTAATGGAGCGCGGCCACCTATAATTATCTACAATTTTTTTGGAAATTTTTCCTCTTTACAGGATTTCAGTCATAATAGGTAAGACCCGATTTCTTAGTGTCTGCTAATTATCTTATTTGAGATAATGCTTTGAAGATTTTATTAATTGCTATCCTTGCCTGACATTTGGAAGTAGTCATTTGCTCTTAGATATCAGAATAATTGTTAATTATAAAATTTAAATAAGTTTTTAATTAGTGGGATTCGAATCCGGAATTTATTAAAACTAATCCGATTCGAGAACCAACTGATAATGAGAACCTCTCATCCCTTCTAGTTTAAAACTTTATTAAATATCTCTTACTCTCAATTTGTAAAAAATTCTGACCTATATTGTATTTCCAAAACCGCTCATAGTTCCATCTAGTTATGACTATGGAAAGATTACTAAAAGCTTGCAGGCTAGTCTTATTTTGAACAAGAAAGTTAACTCATCTATAAGTTACTTAAATATCACTAAATTTGAAGCGAACAAAATGACTATTAAGGCTTATTTCAATAATCCAGAGTTTATTTCTTCCGGAAATGTAATTATTTTTCTAAGTAAAGATTTAATTAGAATTATGACAAAATTGAAATTACTTTCTAAGACAATACTTACTTTCAAGCTCTTGATTTCTAGATAGAAGATGGTTTTAAAATTTTAGGAACTATTCCCCCTTAATCATTAAACTCAAGTTAGTCTTTTAAAATTTAATGGAACTATAGGTGCCTTGGAAATGGTAAAGGCTGCATACTCTGTTGTAGATTCATCGTTGACAGTTAGCATTATTACTAATCTTTTCTTGGCTGTATTCTTTGGCGTGTCTATGAAACACATTTGGAATTTACTTAATGTGCTACAACTCATTACTCACTTACCTCTGATAAACATAAGCACACCTGATAACGTAATGATCTGCATGGATAGCATAATTGACATATCGAATGTGGATATTATTCCTTCTTAACTCACCGACTTTATCTTTGATAAATTAGACTCATCTGTACATGAAGCTCAAAGTAGCTATGATTCTCTGGATATCTTTAAATTACAATTAACTAGCTATTTAATGCTTTAACTCATCATAAAAATTAAGAAAGCATATTATTTTTTTTCATCACGTTATGCAAGCTCGGATTATGAAAAGAGCATCCTTAAAATTATATTTGCTATAACTTTAATGATACTGCTGCTGGTTACAATTTTAGTTCTCTATAAATTTTGCAAAGGATCTAAAAGGTTTTAATTTGTATGCAAATATATTTTATAGTTTACAGCGATATTTAAGTCTCTCAAAAGACAATTGATGTTCGGTTGTTTAATAACCTATCTTTCAAAAGCATATCTCAAATTTTTCTTACAAGCTAATAAGAATCTTGGTAGCGTAAGATGAAAACTCTTTTAATAGAATTTTAGGATATCTTTATGGGAAACTTTATTTAAAATATAATACATATTACTTTGAATTTTAGTCAAAGTCTGCTTTCATTATTTGCTGCCTCTTATTCGCGTATCCAATAGCAATGCAGATCTTCATCATCCTAAATCTCAAACGCTTAAAGGAAAAAGAGTTCCAACTCAAATACGGCGCTCTCTACAAAAACTTGAATCCTAAAAATAATTTTGCTCAATTCTAAATGACGTTTTATTTACTACGTCGTGCTGCTTTCTCAGTCGCTATAGTTGGTCTTTAGCAATTTAGCAGTTTCCAAATCCAAGTCTGCATCTTTTTGAGTTTAGCAAATATATTCCATCTTAAAAAAGATATTTGTAAAAATATTCCTGACTGGAATATCTCGTCCTTACATTGAAAAGACTGACACAATAACTGAATGCTTTAATGAGTTCATTCTAATTATTGTATTGAATTGCCTTCACGGTTTCACGGATTTCAACGATGATAATATAATTTCCTTTATTTTAATATCTTTAAATTAAATGATTTTGAAATTCAATACAACTTAGGATTTGGAATAGTAGGTTTAATTTTGTTTGTCATTTTAGTAAACATGGGACTTTTCCTTATGGCCATAATCAGAAGCTTAGCATATAAAATTAAGGCTATGATTAAAAACATGCTCTATTATGTAAAAATGAAAAAATTAGAAAGGTAGAGACTCAAAGAGCTACTTAAGATCAAGAAATAAAATTTTAAATTGCATATTCATTCATTCTATGAGTAAATAAAGTGAATATTCATCCTTAAAATAGTCAACTAACATTGGTAAAGCTAGCATTACATTTGGCTTTGAAAGCCCAACTGCAAGCTAGATTACTCAAATATTGAACTTTAATTTATAAGATATAGAAAAATTACTGGCTACTCTTTTTCTACAGATATTAATCCACAAGACATCTTGTATTATTTAAATTTATCTAAGATCCAAAACAGCAAAGGTATAAACAAAAGGAGCAATAGATATCTCTGAATTAAAGTGTTATCTAGAAGCATTTTTCTTTTGTCTAAGCACTAACTTAGCAAAGAGGACTAAACAACTATAAAAAGTACAAAATTAATTCTTAATATCAAATCTAAAACTCAAAAGCTAATTTAAGATATATTATTAAGGAAATTATAAAATCTCTAGAGTTAAAAAGACCTATAGATTTCACAATTTTATCCGTCAATTCATTAATCTTTACTTTTTTATTTTTCTAATAGCCTATAACCAATACAAATTATGTCATATTGATGTTTTTTGTTTTTTTGTTTTAAAAAATAATATTTTTTTTCTTGTTTTTTGCTTTAAATGGGAGAAGCCATCTTTTTTTATTTGTAAATTTGTAAGGTTGTACAAAATTCTTTTCACTCCATACTGACTTCTTCAAAAAGAAACTCTCAGATTACTATAATTATTGGCTAGGCTTATATTCCCTTTAAAACTTTAAATATGAGTTCAAGTTAGCAGATTATTTAGCTATAGTGATCATTTAAGGATAATTTATTTAGGAGGACTGCATTTAATATTGAGCAATAATTTTATCTATTAGACAATCTTGCTTATCACTATCCCCTAGGTCCTGGAGTTTAATCTAATAACTAATTTAGAATTAAAAAATATATTATTTTAAAGCTGGCATAGAATAGAGCAACTAACTTGCCTAGGTACAGGCTCAAAGTAAAAATATAGATAAACTAAAAAATAAATCACTTTCTGGATCTAATAATTAAAAATAAAGATCTATATAACAAATAGCTATTGGTAGAGAGATCTTGAATCATTTAAACTAATTTATATTTGAATGCTAATCCATCTCTCGTTTAGTACTTTTATCCACCAAATACTGTATAAGTAATTGACAATTAGGGTAAAAATAAATGCGTTTATTCTATTAAATAATATGATTAAGGTAGTTAGTCAAGTTCTTAAACAAAGAAAGAGGTTTAAAAATTAACGCAATAAATTAAAAGAGTTAAAGGCATGTCAATCTTTGGATTTATCAAAGAACAGTAATTTGGCATTTTAAACAAGCCAAAATGAGTTTTATTATATTTATATTATGCAAATTAAATTTATTCTATACGTCAGAAGAAGATTTTTTTGCATTTATTAAGATAAAGCATTTTATTCATCTATAATTTTTTTCTTCAAAATTTCGGATTATTATTAAAACAACTAAATAGTTTTTATCTGCATCTTCAAATTAATTTAAAATAATGTTTTAAGATAGAATTTAAATATTAACTTTAATGAGGAAAAAATGTAATTTAATAAGCAGGTTATTAAATATACCTAATTAGCAGGGTCTTAAATCTCTAATAAAATAGTAGTTGTTTTCTCATATTAAATATCCTTCTTCAATTTGATCTATTTGTAAATAATAATTCTTACGCATAATATGTAAGCTTTACAAATTTGACTTTTCCTAGAGTTTATTCATTTGCTTGACTCATTTACACAAATTAAATTATAGATAAGAAGATGTAAAGGAATATGAGGATTCAATTTTTATGGTTGCTTGCTATATTTTCGATGAAATACTTGACTATTACTGAGACTTTAAGCACGGATGCTTATTCTTCAGTCGATCGATAATTTCCCATTCTTTTCGATTTTGGACTAGAAAATAATATCGACACCTATATAAATTATAATTTTGAAGAAATGTAAATTTTTTCATTTTAAGCATAAAAGTATTAACAAAAGCAAAGATATATTCTGTTGAGTTCTTCTGTATATTTCATTTTAATTTAAAAATCCTAACTTTTATCATCAAATTCTTTTTATCAAAATCTATGCTCCATTTATATTGCTTCTTCATCTTATAATGTGTTTCTTTCTAACATTAAATTAGTTATATCTTAATTTTGATAAATTATCTATTCATTCCATATTATTTAAAAATTTTGAATTTCCATTTTTAAAGCCTGGACGAAGGAGGGCTAGTTTTTAATCTCAAGCTTAAAGATGGTACATGAAGCGCCGCTTTGAGGAGAAAGTATTTCTAAAATTTTTTTTAAAAAAAAGGAAATTTAAATAAATAACTTTTTTGCAGGAATAAGTGGGATTGGCATCAGCATTTCAAAATCTTGATTTCAAGAAGAATGTTCAAAATTAGTGTTAGAACTAAAAAAAAAATCTGACAGAAAAATCTGGGTTTCTAGCCTTTTATATAAATCACCGGTTGCTATTTTTTCTCCCCTTTCCGCGCCTAATCAGCATCGGACGATGGGGTTTTTGCGGTGACCCTTGGGAAAGCCGGTGGATTTCGAATCGACACCAGTAGAGCTAGTTTGTCAGACCACATTGAGATCCTATTCCATCTCTAAAGGGGAGTAGTGCGTCATCACTAACTAACTGACAGTGGGCTTTCAAGGTGACGTGGCACAACTGATCAAGGAGTTACGCCTTTGAATTACTTTAAATCGATTAAGTATTATATGCTCGTTAGGGATGCTTAATTCCTAATAAATTAAATTATATAAATTCAAGGCTGGAATTTTATGTAAAAATATATAATTATGGTATGGTATAAGAATTATTGTCTTTTTCAATAATAAAATAAATTGAATATCGGATGAAGGACGAAAGTCGCACTTTTTATTTTAAAAAAATTCATATAAAGCTCATTTAGACCAAAATCGATTAAAAATTACATAAATTACAAAATTTGAGCTTTTAAAATTTCAATATGTGTCAAATTTATGATTTAAAATTTCATTAAATGTCTAAAAAATTATATCCAAGCTCGTTTTACCCATGGATCAGGAAAATTAAAGAAATTAAAGTTAATTTAAGTATAATTAAGATTTGCCTTTCGTTTTTATAAATGCTTCTAAGTTGATATCACGTTCTTTTTGCAATCTTAACTAAATATTTTTTATAATAAGAATCTCAAAGGATAAGGTTAATATCTGCGAGAGTTTTTATCTACAATTTTATTTTTTTAAAAATTACTTCTGCTAATTCTCTGATAAACTATTTAACATACTTTAGAGATATCATCCTATTAAACTTATTTTTATTAAGAATATCACTAACAGCTCAAAGATTAAATAAGATCACAATTTATCAAAGTATCTGGTGACATAAAATAACGCATACAATTTATTTTTAAATAGATTAATATAGAATCGGGAAATGACACTCAGTTAATCAAAAAAAGACATATGGATAGTTGTGAATATTAAATTCAATAAATAATCACAGTATATCATTTTTAATAATCTGAAATTGGAAAATTGGTCCTCTTCAAAGTCTAAAAAGCCAAAATCCCTTCAATTCTTGGTATTTTTAGATAATTTTAACTCAATGTGAGTATGTAAGTAATTTTTAGGGAGATTTTGATAATATATGAGGAGGGGGGTCCCACTTCTATATAAACTTCATCACCAAAATTATGTTATTACTTCTAATTTTAATTAAAATTTAATTCAAATTAAAATATAAACGGCTTAGACATCGACTCAAACTTGAATTTTGTTGTGATCGGATAAACTTCAACTGTGGTAAAGGAAATAACTTACTATTCAAGATTCCTCGCATATTTCAAATTCATAGGATCATTAGACTCAATCTAAGCTGGAAATTAATACTACACTCATCAGATTCAATATTACCTCAATTATAGTAAGTCCTCATACTTACCATATATCGAAAACTAATATTTACTAAATCAAAACTAAACTTGTTCTTATATTTTAAAATAATTGATTTAGCATACACAGACATTTAAAGAGGAAATTTAAATTTGTTCAATTTATAATATTTATTTTATAAGAGATGTGTTGATAGACTCTGATGGATCAGCTGCAACTATCTATAATGGGCTTCATTTTGACTATCTACAGCGCTTTATGAGATTCTCAATTTGAAAATTAAGAGTTTGTACAAAATTTCTATTTTGTTAGAAATTACTACATTAGTGGAGATTACTATTATACTTCAATACATAACGCTCCCAATTCAAACAATATAACAATCAAACCTATTAAGTGAAAATTAATATCCATAATTTTTATAATTAATGAAATTAAATTTATGAACCTATATTTAAGGTTTAATGTAAGAAAGTGGGAGCACATATTTCAACAACTCAAAAAGTCATTCAATGTTATTGTTTCACGCCTATTTACGATGGATAGCACTAAAAATACGTTATTTTGTAAAAGTTCTCAACCATTTATAACCAAGGAGAGAAGATATTCTAAAGTAGGATCCTTAAAGATTAAAAAAGATTATTGGAAAATAAGACGAGTTAAATTTTATAATTATCCCATTAGTAAATTAATTTTCAAATTATTAAGAATCCTATTTTAGAATATTTTCTCTCCTTAATTAAGTTTAGAATACTTTATTAGAGATAATCTCCGAGCACAGTCCTGATTTATCTATATAACTTAGCAAATGAAAAGGATATTCTACTCCAAGAAAAAATTATTCAACAATAAAGAAGAATTTTGGGTGAAAATCTAAAAATTTTAATGAAAGTTCTGGCTTTACCCTAATAAATTTCACTCTAAAATATATTAATTTGGCCTCATAGAGTTGAGAAATAACCCATTTTTATATTCATTAATAAATAGGCCTGAAGCAGTGGACTGTCAAAGATTTTTGGAGGTGCCGAGAACATAGTCCCCCATAAGAAAATTATTTTTATATTTATAGATTTAACTTTAATATAATAAATAATTTTTTTGCTTTTTTTAATTTTATATGAGAATTAATGCTGCTGTTCGATAATGAATATCTCAATTATTTATTTCTTAATCATAGCGCCTACATCATACATTTTAGAATTTTAGATTCGAAAAAATTAGATTTCGTGTAAACTGGCAATATAAAAAAACGTAAATAAATTATTAAAATATTATATTAAATTACTTAAAATGAATTTGAGATTTTTCTCCCTTATTTCTCCCTAAGTTATTCTTAATTCTTAAGATTTAAATTAAGTCTCAATTATTTAAAATACATTAAAAAAATAATATAAGATAGAGAAGCTATTTTTATGATATCAAACGCAAATCAACAAATTAAATTATATTCCCTAGGCTCGTTAACACATTAAAAATTAGTTCATCTAATATTAGAATTTTCAAATATACATTACATTTATTGATTCCTTTTTAGAAATTGAAGATTTCTTTTGTTATATCTGATCGATCTTTATTTTTGTTTCCAAATCCTCCTTATCACTTTTATAATTGATGAATCTTATTTTTGAATTAATTTCTATGTTTTATATTGTATTTATATCTATATATTTCTTGATACCTCTTAAAAATATATAAAAAGTTTACAGCGCCTCAATCGATGCTTATTGGTACCAGTTTAGGAATTGTTTCTACCCTTTCCCAGGAAGAACCACTGATTTTGTATTATTCCAAGCTTTTACATCTAACTATTATCTCCTCAGAATCTACAATTTTGTAAACGGGGCTTACTATAGAGATATTAAATCTAATGTTTTAAATTTTAAATACCTAAACTTATATTTACCTATTTATTTAATTTAATTAAAAATTGAGTATAAAATAATTGTTACAATAAGTCACTGAGCTGCAGCCGAAAATCAAACTAACTGAGGGCAGCTACGACATCTAACCATCTGGTTTTAATGTGGCAGCATATGTAGATCCCTCAACTCTCGAATCTTTTGTTTATAAATAAAAAAATAAGGAAATAAAAATATAATTTTCAATTTTACTTTCAGTATTCACAAACTTTAAAAAAATAATTTTCATCAAGTGTACTTTTACTATATTTTAAATAATTTACCAATTTGTTTTGAGAAATAAAGGTGAATTAAATTAGACTTTTATGCCTTTAAAAAGCGTATTTAATTTTCTGCATAATTTATTAAACTATTCTCTTCATAGTTTTGTTTGCTACCCAACTTACTTGAATAATGGAAAAACTGAGTTACTCTTATATAGGTTTACAGAAAATATTTTTTTAATTTTTTAAAATTCAAAAATTTTTTCTTTCTGCAAGTCTCCTATTTATCTGAGAACTCTAAATTCCTTCACTCTAAGTGCAATGAAATTGTGTATTCTTCATCTCTAGATATAAGTTATATGATAACTCTCGACAAATTATTTAATATACAAATTTAATTTTTGTTTTAATTTTAAATAAAAAAAAAAAAGAAAGAATTTTATTTTATAAATTCAAATTTTGCTTTTTTAAAAAAATTGGATTTCAATGAAAACTTTCAAGATTTTTTAATTTAATCACCAGACAAATTCATATTTGTAATTTCACTCTATTAAAATAAAGCAACTGCGTAAAAGGCATACTCCGCTTACTCTAAGTAGCTGGATTAGTATCCTAATCAACTAATGCAGTATAGAAAACTTGCTCGCTTATTTCCCTCCTACTCTTTGAGTTGGGGCATTTACTAGTAAGTCTTAGACTGTGTTTACTACTCTTCCGACTAAAGCATAAAGCTATTCATCTCTGATAATATTCCCTCCTAGGGTTGTTTAGAAATTATCATAGTAGATATGTTATCTATATTATTTAGCTTTCAGATACGAGCTAGATGAAGACTACAATATATTTATCTTATTTTATACAATGTAATGTCGGAAGAGTTGTCAAGATCTCTCACTTCAGTTTATAAATAGATTTTATTGTGATAAATTAAGTGTAGGGCATTCAGATCAACAATTATCTGATTAGCATCACAAATGATGGGAATCCGCCAGTGATTAAGGAAGATTTTACAAATCTTATTGTAAGTGGAAATACGACAAGAATTTGCAAAGCAGTGTAGCTAGATATGCTAGTGATTCCAGACCTATATTTTTACCAGGAGACTACTCTCACTCCCAAAGAAGAGCCTCAAATTACTGCTATTTAGAAATATTTCAATTAATTTTTTTAATTTCTCGAGCGTCTTTTGAACTCTTATAAGGAGGAAAAAATTTAAACTTCAAGGGAGTTTCTTGTCCCAGCTCTATTACGTATTCTCTTGATTATTTGGAATCAGGGCTGACAGCGTCTGATATTCTAATTGATACATAAATTTTAATATTTTAATTATACAAACAGTACCTCGATCATATTCATGCTAAATAACTCAAATAAATACTCAAAATGTCAATAAAGATTGTAACTAAATATGACTAATACAGCTGGTCTTCTTAATAAAAATCTTAAATATTTACTAAACATATATTATGATTCAAAGTGCCTAATATCCAATTAATTTCGTAGTTACTTGTAATGATGCTTATTTCAGTCCAAAATAAAAATTGGTTACAATGAATTATGTGGTTGGGAAGCGGCTAATTTTTCACAACTTCGATCCTTACTTTATCCATTAGTATTGTATATGCCCATACACTTATTAAATTAAGCTAGTTTACTCTAACATATCATCAGTATTAAGCAAAAACATGTTTTAAATGTGTTTAAAACGATTGATTATTTTATTGCCAGGATTCGTTCATGTCAACGCAGATCAGAAAGTGGTTTCTGTTATAACTTTTAGTGATCTGGATGTTGGTAGACATTACTTCTAAGTGGAAACTTATAATCAAAGAAACCTTTTTCTAGGCTAAATTCAACTCATTGTGGATTTTTAAAAAAAGCAAAAAATTTTAAAGAACAACTAAGCAGAGGGAAACCCTTGCTATTAATTGTGCAATCCCCAAAAATTAAAAAAATTTTCCAAACCCCAATGAATCTCAAAATTTTTTTTCCTTCCTTTTTTTTTGTCTTTCCCCCTTTTTAAAATTTTAAAAATTCATTTTTTTTTGGGTTTTTTTATTTAATTTTTAAGGTTTTTAAAATAACTCCAAAATTTTCTCTAAAAACAAACAGCAGAAATTTGCATTGAACTTTTATCCTAAAATAAAAGACGTTGGATCTTATTATATTGAGTTTGGGAAAAGAAGGTGACGAGGGCTCTGAAAATTTTAAATTTAGAAATTATTTTTAACCCTTAAAATTTATAAAAACCCAAAAAGCAATTACTTTTGGCTGTCCTATAATTTCAGTTTGCAATCCTAAAATAGGAAGTATTTCTAAGCAAGGTAAAATCATGATAGAATAATTTATTAACTTATAGGGGAAATAACAATCGTTTTTCCTAAACCGTTCCTAGTTCCAAGAAGTAATGACTATGAAAATATTACTTAAAGCTTGAAGGCTGAGCTTATTTTATTAAAGAAAGTCAACTCATCAATAAGTTGCTTAAATATCACAAGCTTTGAAGCGAATAAAATGACGATTAAGGCTTATTTCATTAATCCAGAGTTTATATCTTCTGGAAATGTAAGGATTATTCCTTGTTAAGATTTATTAGTTATATGACTAAATTGCGATTACTTTCAAAGACAATACTTACTTTCAAGCTCTTGATTTTTAGATAGAAGATGGTTTAACAATTTTTGGAACTATTCCACGTTAATCATCAAATTCAAGTCAGTATTTTGTAATTAAATGAAGGTGTAGGTGCTTTATAGATGGTTAAGGCGGCATACTCACTGGTTGATTCATCTTTGACAGTTAGCATTATTACTAATCTTTTCTTGGCAGTATTCTTTGGCGTGTCTATGAAACACATTTGGAATTTACTTAATGTGCTACAACTCATTACTCACTTACCTCTGATAAACATAAGCATACCTGATAACGTAATGATTTGCATGGATAGCATAATTGACATATCGAATGTGGATATCATTCCTTCTTAGCTCACCGACTTTATCTTTGATAAATTAGACTCATCTGTACATGAAGCGTAAAGTAGCTATGATTCTCTGGATATCTTTAAATTAAAATTAACTAGCTATTTAATGCTTTAACTCATTAGAAAAATTAAGAATGATATTTATTTTTCTCGTCACGCTATGCAAGCTCGGATTATGAAAAGAGCATCCTTAAAATTATTTTTGCTATAATATTGATGATGCTACTTCTCGTCACTATTTTAGTTCTCTATAAGTTTTGCAAAGGATCTAAAAGGTTTTAATTTGTATGCAAATATATTTTATAGTTTACAGCGATATTTAAGTCTTTAAAAAGACAATTGATGTTCGGCTGTATAATAACCTATCTTTCAAAAGCATATCTCAAATTTTTCTTACAAGCTAATAAGAATCTAGACGGTGTAAGGTGAATACTCTTTTAATAGAATTTTAGGATATCTTTATGGGAAACTTTATTTAAAATATAATACATATTACTTTGATTTTTAGTCAATGTCTGCTTTCATTATTTGCTGCCTCTTATTAGCGTATCCAATAGCAATGCAGATGTTCATCATCCTAAATCTCAAACGCTTAAAGGAAAAAGAGTTCCAGCTTAAATTCGGCGCTCTCTACAATAACTTGAATCCTAAAAATAGTTTCGCCTAATTCTAAATGGCTTTTTATTTGCTGCGCCGTGCTGCTTTCTCTGCAGCTTTGGTTGGTCTATAACAATTTAGCAGTTTCTAAATCCAAGTCTGCATATTTTTCAGTTTAGCAAATATTTTCCATTTTAAAGAAGATTTTTAAAAAATAAATTCCTGACTGGAATATCTCGTCCTTACATTGAAATGACAGATACAATAACTGAATGCTTTAACGAGTTCATCCTCATTATTATATTAGATTGCCTTCACTCTTTCACAGACTTCAACGATGATAAAATAATTTTCTTTAATTTAATATCTATAAATTAAATGATTTTTAAATTCAATAGAACTTAGGATTTGGAATTGTAGGCCTAATTTTGTTTGTAATTTTTGTAAACATGGGACTTTTCTTTATGGGCATTATTAGAAGTTTATCTTTTAAAGTTAAAGCTCTTGTTTAAAGAATGATCCATTATATAAAAATGAGAAGGATTTAAAACTAGCGAAAGAAAGAGCTTCTTAAGAAATAACATTCGAATTTATTATATATTCGTTGTATCTTTAAAATAATCAATTAATTTAGGAAAAGGTAATCTATCTTTTGGCTTTGAAAGCCCAACTGCAAGCTAGATTACTCAAATATTAAACTAATTTTTTACGTTATAGATTTATAATTACTGGCTACTCTTTATCTACAGATCTTAATCTTCAAGACATCTTATAAATTTTAAATTTATCTAAGATCCAAAACAGCAAAGGTATAAACAAAAGGAGCAATAGATATCTCTGAATTAAAGTGTTATCTAGAAGCATTTTTCTTTTGTCTAAGCACTCACTTAGCAAAGAGGACTAAACAACTATAAAAAATACAAAATTAATTCTTAATATCAAAACTAAAACTCAAAAGCTAAAATAAGATAAATCATTTGGGAAATTATAAAATCTCTAGAGTATAAAGAGATTTATCCATCTTACATCTAGGGCTTAGAAAATTTGCTCTTCATCGAAAATCTTTTTAAAGAAGGATCTTGAGCAGTTTAAGCAAAATTAATTGGTATGACTTATTCAATAAATGTGATTTATTTCTTTCGTTACTTTTAATCCTACTAGTAATGAGTTCTCATTTTTTTATTAAATCCAAAAGTCCTTTTTCTCCTATCCCAAACCGTTAAATGGTGTGATTGACAGACTTTTGCATTATTTTGTGTCAATACGCTGCTTAATATAACTATATTACCAAGATTTGTGTACCAATCATAACACTGGATCATAATTTAGGCTTAAAATATTTATTCCAAATAGACTAATTATTTAACTAAAGTGCATCTAAGATGGATTTTTTAGTCTTAATCTTGAAATTATGTCCTATGGATTCCTTGTAATTTTTTAAATCCTAATTTAGCATCAATTGGACGGGGGTATCTGAATTTTAATCTTAACATCTCATTTAATAATTAATTTAAATGAAATCTAAAAATAAATATATTCATTTATTTGTTAAAAGCTGTAAAAGTAGATAATAATTAACTTACATAGGGAAAGTTTTAACTTTCGCAAGCTCAAAGCAATAATTTAGATAAACTAAAAAATAAATCAACTGCAGAATCTAATAATCTAAATTAAAAATAAAGTTCTAAATAATAAATAGCTATTGGGAGAGAGATTTTGAATCGTTTGAAATTAAATATAATTGAATGCTAATCCATCTCTTGTCTAATACTTTTACCCAACAAATACTATATAAGTAATCGATCAACAAGGTAATGCAAAAACTAAAGACAAGTCATAGATCGACGAAAGTAAAGAGGCTTTTAAGTTAGCTTAAAAAATTAAAAGAATTAAAGGCATGTCAATCTTTGGATTTATTAAAGAACAGTAATTTGGCATTAAAGACAAATCAAAATGAATCTTGTCACAAATATATTCTCAAACTTCTTATTTATTTATCTTTCAGTAATTGAATTTTTTCAAGTTCTTAAGGTATATTTATAGAAGTATAATATTTAATTTAATAAAAATGAGACTTTTAATTATATTGAGAGGATTAATTAATTTAATAAATCGTATAGCCATTTAAAAATGATTTATAGCTGAGATTTAAGAAACTTGATAGCCATAATCTAAGAAAATTAATTGACATATTTTAAGATTGAATTTAAATATTTATCTTCAATGGAGAAGCGAGGTATTTTAATTAGCAGATTATCAAGTAGATCTAACTAGCAAGGTATAAAAATCTCTAATTACGTGGTATTTGTTTTCTTATTATATATTATTCTTAATTTAGATATTTTTGTGAATAAAACTTCTCCGCATAAAATGTAAGCTTTACAATTTCGACTTTTCCTTGCTGTTCTTTACTCAACTATTTAATTTCTCTTTCAGATTATTAAAAGAGAAGAAAATGAAGAGGGATTTGAGGATTCAGATTATATGGTTGCTTGTTCTAGTAACTCACCTGACTGTAGTAAAGGCAGCAACCACGACAGCTTACTCATCAGTGGATCGATAATTTCCCATTCTTTTCGATTTTGGATTGGGAAATAATGTCGATACCACTATAAATTAGTATTTAATTTCAATGAAATGTAATTTAATATTTTATGTAATTAAATGAAAATTATTGATCAGCTTAATTATTGTTCTCCCGGAATTAAAAAAAGTAAACTGTCCTTATTTCTCATTTTAAGACTTGGAAAATGATTTTATTTTTATAATTGTCAATATACTCTTATTTTCTTGAAAACTATTATTAAATTTGGTTAAAGCAGAGGGTTGGGTACCTTAAAAACTTAAACTACTAATCTTGAATTATTAAAAAAGACTAAGCGAATGAGAGATCATGAACTATACTTTACCATTGAAAAATTCCTTAAATACTGGATATCACTTTTTTAAGAATGAAAAGCAGTTTAGCATATTATCTAAGTAACTCTAATAACTTTAGGTTAAAATGAATAAATATAAGTATCAATTTCCTAATCCTGAAACACGATTATCAACTTTAATCGATGAGCAATCAATCGTAGAAATATCTCTAAAATATCTCTCTTTTATATTAAAATCATAAAAAACAAACTCAAAATTTAATAGAGCAGCAATTATTAAACAGGAATTTAAAAAATAATTTTCTCATGATCTTTTTTCATTCTTTAACGCTTCAAGGAATTTAATGCAAAATTCATTAAAATAATTTTGAATTTCTACTAATTTTCAATCGTATTTAAAACATTTTAAAGTAATATAAACGGCCTTGATATCGACTCAAACTTGAATTTTATTGTTATCGGATAAACGTCGACAGTGATAAAAAAGGTGACTTATTATACAAGATTCATAGCATATTTCAAATTCATTGGATTACTAGACGCAATCTAAGCTGGAAATTAATACTACACTCATTAGATTTTATATTACCTTAATTATGGTAAGTCCCATCCATAAGATATGTATTTTCAAACTTTTTTTCTTCTTCATTCTTCATTCTAAGAATACTAATAAATTTAGTCTACAGTGATTATCACAGAGATAACTAAAGTATTTTTTTCTTCTAATTAGAGATGTGCTGATAGACTCTGATGGATCAGCTGCAACTATTTACAATGGTCATAGCTATAATTATCTACAGCGCATTATGAGATTCTCTATAGAGAATTGCTAGATTGTCCAGAATTTCTATATATAAAAAACTAACTTCGATAGTGATGACTTATTTTACATCTCAATACAAAACGCACCCTAATCTAACAATATAACAATAAAACCCTTTAATTGTAGTGAATTTAAATATTATATATGTTTGTTTTTTAGCAATTAATAAAATCATATTATGACAACCGAATTATTTTTGCGAAGAGTTTATTTTTTAGAAAATTAATCTTCATTTTATTTGGAAAATATTAAATTTGAGTTTTAAATCCTGCTCTTCGATAGTCAATATAATGGTTATTTATATTCTTTAAAATAAATAAAATTAAGAGAATGATTATGTTGGGCAAAGCGCTTACATAATTCATTTCACAATATATGACTCGAAGAAATTAAGCTTTTAGTAAACTTTAGAAGGACTTTTTTAACTTTTAACTTTAAAGAAAGATTTTATTTGAATGTAGGATTAAAATTATGAGCAACTTTTTCATCATTATTTTTTAAGTAATACAGCATTAAATTTATGGTAGAGAAATTTTCAATTTGAATTTTTCAATATTAGGTTCCATGATATCAGGAACTAACGCGTGACTATTTTCTTAAATTTTTCTTCTTCTAGTATGTATGTATGTATGTATGTATGTATGTATGTATGTATGTATGTATGTATGTATGTATGTATGTATGTATGTATGTATGTATGTATGTATGTATGTATGTATGAATGTATGTATGTATGTATGTATGAATGTATGCATGTATTTTTTTTTATTTCAAAAGCAACTTATAAATTAATATAAAACAAGTTTACAGTGCCTGAATTAATACGAATTGGTACCAGTTTAGGAATTCTTTCTACCCTTTCCCAGGAAGAACCACTGATTTCGTACTTTTCCAAGCACTTTCATCAAGCCAGTACAGCATTAGACTCTACAAATTTATAAACGGAGTTTACTATATATTAGTTAAAAAATTGTATACTGATAACTTTTGAAATTAGTTTTACAGATAAATATTAGGAATATAAATTATCTCAGATAAATAATTAATTATAGGAATAAGTAAATGGTGTGTAGTCCGCTATTAAGTTAGCAGAGATCAGCACGTTTATCTATCCAAATACCTTTAATGTGGCAGCATATATTGACCCCTACTCAACTGATTCTTTTGTAACTATAATTAAAAATAATAAATATTGTAAATATAAAAATCTTGTATGTTTTCCTATTGTTTCATAAAGAATTTTAATTTATTACAATTAACTTAACTTTGTTTAATGTTTTATGTCTTAAGAGAAGGAAAAGCCAATTTATTTCAATTTTTTAGGTGAATTTATTGATAAATTTTTTATAAAATATGCTTAAATGAAATGTAATCTTTTGTTTGCTATGTTACTTAATTGGCAAGCGGAGATACAGAATTGCTATTATTTAGACTAGCAGAAAATATTCATTACTGTTTATTTATTGTGAAAATTTGTCTTTTCTAAAAGTTTTCTATTTATCTGAGAACTCTAAGTTCCTGCACGACAGCTGCAATGACATTGTGTATTCTTTTCCTCTAAAAATAAGTTATATGATCACTCTCGACAAATTCAATTAATTAAATTAATTAATTGTTACAATAAAACTTATTTTGAAACAGCTACTAATTTTAGAGTGCTAAATTAATCTACTATTTTTTTCTTCAAATTATGTTGTAATAAATTATGGAATGTTAATTTAAAAGATTTTAAACATGCATCGACAAAGCCAAAACGACTCAAGTGTTTGTGACTTTAAATCATTACACAGATAATTTTTTTATAATTTAAACCTAATTAAAAATAAAGCAACTGCTTAAAAAGCATACTCCAACTATGCAGGATTGAGTGTCGCATATCCAGATCAGCTGATGTAGTATAGAAGACTAGCTCGCTTCTTTCCCTCCTACTCTTTGAGTTGGGGCATCTACACCGCCCTTTTAGATTGCGTTTTCGAATCACCTTATGTTGTGGATACGCGTTAAAAGATATTCATTTCTGATAATATTCCTTCCTAGGATTGTTTATCAAATATAAAACAATTTCCCCTTAATAATTTATCTTTCAGATACCAGATAGACGAAAACTACAAATCTTAAATTATACTTTTAATGATACAATGTTTCTCTAGAAATGTTGGCAAGATATATCTTATTAAATTTAAAGTTATAAACTTATCTATTTAATATGTCTCTTAATTTCCTAACATAACTATAGATAATACTTTGATAGACTTAACTGCAAGTTCCATTCCAACTTTCTCTAAAGTAGATTCTTCTAAACTTGTTGTAAGCGGCAACACAACTAGGATTTGCAAAGCAGTGCAGCTGGACATACTAGTGATTCCAGATCTATACTTTTACCAGGAAACTACTCTCATTCCTTCAGATGAACCACAAGTGTTAGCCATTTCAAAATAAAATAAAAAAATTTAGATTTCTCGAGCTTCGTTTGAGATTTTAACGAATGGACAAAATTTAAATTTCAACGGCGCATCTTGCCCAAGCTCTCTTACTTATTCTTTAGATTTCTTAAACTCAGGCTTAAATGAATCAGAGGTTCAAATCGATACATCTATAATTTCAATTTTAATATATTACAAACAGTACTTCAGTAATATTCAAGCTAAATAATACAATGAAGTATTCAAAATGCAAATATGGATTACAACTAAACATGCTTAGTGTAGCTGGCCTTCAAAATATTCCCTTTATATTTCATTTAAGAATAGAGTAATTAAAAATGCTTCTTATCCAATAAATTTCGTAGTTACTTGTGATGATGCCTATTTCAGTCCCAAACAAAAATTAGTTACAATGAGTTATGTGGTTGGATAGACACTAATTTTCCACAATTTCGATCCCTACTTTATCCATAAGAAATGCATATGCCCCTACACTTATCAAGTTCAGTTAGTTTACATAAACAATACCTTTGAATTGTAAAATTAAGAGACTTTCTTTATTTTTATAAGTTATTTCTTTGAATTGCCAGTGTTTATAAATGTAAATCCAGATATGAAAGTAGTTTCAGTTGTAACTTTCAGCAGCGAAGATGTAGGCAGTCATTACTTCTATGTGTAAACTTTTAATCAAAGAAACAAGTATCTAGGATAAATTAAGTTAATTGTGGATATTTAACTACCTTAGAAGGAAATATAACAGAACAAAAACCAAGCTGATGAAGCCAAAATTAATTGTGCTATCCCAAATTAAATAGTCCAAGCCAATTAAACTCAAAACTTTTACCTTCCGACATGTCTTTCTCCCTTCAATTAAAATTCATTCATTCTTCATTTTCATTTCATTAATTTCCGAATGGATTTTAGATAGGCAGCTAGATTTTCATCATAAGACAAAGACGACAAATAAGTCTTTAAGTTTTCTCCGAAAGTTTAAGACGTAGGTTCTTATTAAATTGAGTATTAGGCAAAAAGTTAAGATGACTCAGAGGTTTTATTCTCAAAGTTATTTATCTTAAAAGTTAGCAAGCCTAAAGCAATCACTTTTGGCTGTCCTGTAATATCAGTTTGTAATCCAAAGATAGGAAGTATTTCTCAATCAGGTAATATTTGCATTGAATCATAGATCTTATAGGAGAATTAGTAATCATATTTCCAAAACCTTTCATGATTCCATCAAGTTAACTCTTTGAAAACATCTCTTAAAGTTTGTAGGGACAACTTATATTAAGCAAGAAAGTCAACTCATCTATAAGTTGCATAAATGTAACTAGCTTCTAAGCAAATAAAATGACTGCTAAGCTTGAATTTATTAATCCTCAGTATATATCAACTGGTAGTGTAAGGTTTTTCATTTAAAGTTTTATTAGACTTACGATAAATTTGAAATAAATTTCACAGACAATTCCTACTTTCAGACTCTTGACTTTTAGATAGAGGATGGTTTAACTATTAGTGGAAGTATTCCTCCTTAGTCTCAAAATTCTAGTAACTCCTTCCGCTTAATTTATAACATTAGGTGCTCTATAATTGGTAAAGGCAGCATACTCACTAGTAGATTCATCGTTGACAGTTAGTATTGTAACTAATCTGTTCTTGGCTGTTTTCTTTGGTGTCTCTATGAAACAGATTTGGAATTTATTAAACGTTTTGCAAATCATAACTCACTTACCTTTGATAAATATAAGTATACCTGATAATGTCATGCTATGCATGGAAAGCATAATAGGCATCTCTAATGTAGATGTCATTCCTTCTCAAGTCACCGATTTTATCTTTGATAAATTTGATTCTTCAACTAATTAAGCTTCAAACACTTTTGACACTCTGGATATCTTTTAATTATTCTGCCAGAATACTTTATTTTTGCTAGCTTTAACTCATTTTATATTTAAGAAATATTTTCAAATTTAATTTCATCACGTTATTCCAGCTCAGGATATGAAAAGAACATTCTTAAAATTTTGTTTGCTGTTGTTTTAATGATTTTGTTTTTGGTTATGATTTTAGTTCTCTATTAATTTTGCAAAGGATCTAAAAGGTTTTTAATTTTAGATTAATTAATTATTTTAAGTTTTTAGCGTTATTGAATTCTCTCAAAAGGCAATTGATGTTCGGCTGTGTTTTAACCTATCTTTCAAAAACTTATCTAAAATTTTTCTTGCAAGCTAGTAAGAACATCGACAGTGTAAGATGAATACTCTTAATAATAGAATTTTAGGATATATTTTTGGGAAACTTTGCTTTTAAATATATTTAACATAAAAAGGCTGCTTTTTAATCTTTGATTTTTAGTCAATGTCTGCTCTCATAATTTGCTGCCTCTTATTAGCATATCCAATAGCAATACAGATTTTCATTCTCCTTAATAGCAAGAATTTAAGTTAGACATAGTTCCAGCTTAAATTCGGCGCTCTCTACAATAACTTGAATCCTAAAAATAGTTTTGCTCAATTCTAAATGATGTTTTATTTACTACGTCGTGCTGCTTTCTCTGTTGCCTTAGTTGGCTTAAAATAATTTAGCAGTTTCCAAATCTAAGTTTGCATCATTTTCTGCCTTGCAAATATTTTTATCATATAAAACTTAGTCGAGAATTATTATTTTCCTGACTGGAATAACTCGACCTTACATTGAAAAGACAGACACAATTACTGAGTGCTTTAACGAGTTCATCCTTATAATAATATTGAATAGCTTACACGCTTTCACAGACTTCAATGACGATTAGATAATTTATTTTTCATAATTAATTAAAATGTAAGATTTTGAAATTCAATACACCTTTGGATTTGGAATAGTGGGCCTTATTTTGATTCTGATTGCAGTGAATTTGGGACTTTTCTTGATGCATATTATCAGTAGCTTAGCCTTTAGAGTTAAGACCTGGTCTAAGAAATTGTTTCACTCTTTCAAAAATTACATGCTGAATAGATAAAGAGAGCTTCTCAAGCTAAAGAGAAATACATATTTTCAGATTAATTTTTTCCCTTCAATATTAAAGAGTGAGTCTTAAACTTTAAGTGCAGCAAATAATAGTGATATGCATGCGAGGAGCTAATCCTTAAATGGACTAATTGATACTAAAACGAACAGCATTCCTACAGAAGTAATTTAGGGGAGAGGCATTTTTAGAAATTACAAAAAATACCAACTAAGCAGGGCTGAAGGTTCTACTTTAAGCCAGTTGAACTCGCCAGAGCTTGATAGCCCGACTTCAAGCTCGATTAGTTTTCCTATTTATCTATCTATTTAAATTTATAGATAACTGGCTATACATTTACTTCTGATCTTAATCTATTAGATTCTATCACTTATAATTTTTATTATTGTTAATCACATAACCTAACGACTTTCGCAACTAACTAAGGGAGGAATAAATTTCTCAGAATCAAGGCATCATTGAAGATCATTTTTAATTAGTCTAAGCTCTAACTCAGCAAAGAGGGCTCAACATCAACAATAAATATGACCACTAGTTTAAAACTAGTTCTTATAACTAAAACTAATAAGATGTTTAATAAATATATCATATATCTTTAATTAGATAAGAATTAAATTAATTTGTAAAAAGCTGTGAGTGGAAAGAGTAATCAAATTATAAAGGGAGGGTTTTAACTTTCTCAGAATTATAGTCAAAGTTTACATAAAATCAGTGGTATTGCGTCTATAGATGACTAAAAAGAAAATTAAAACAAGCAAACTGTAAAATTAAAAGTTAAAGGAAGAAAGAATTTAAAAATTAAATTTTGATTATATTTGCTTTAAAAGAATGCTGAACAAGTTCTGGATTAATCCATTAAAGCATCATAATCTGAACCAATCATTCGTTAAGATACAATAAATGCTCATTACAAATAATATTTTATTATAGTTAAGATGGTGAAAATTCGTAGAGTGAATAAAAGAAAGAGCCTGTTTATTTGGGGTCGATACTAAAAAGAATTTAAGCAATGTAGATCATGGGATCTATCAAAGAGCAACAATTTGGCTTTTAAAACAAAGTAAATTGAATTTTAATGCTAATAAATTTCTAAACTTCCTAATTTAATTTCATTCCTAAATTTAAAAATTCTGTTAATTAAAAGATTCATTAAAAGAAGAAACAGTTGAAAGATTAAACTAAATAAAAGGGCTTTTAATTTCAATTTATCTTTATTAAAAGTGCCACATATTTTGTTTTTTAATTAAAAATTAAATTCGATTATTCAAGAAATTTTCATCTTTATTTAAAAATTTGAAATCTTATTTTTAATCTCAGAGATTCCTTTTCTTTGCTAAGATTATCATTTTCATCTCGAAAAATTGGATATCAAATGCGGATAATGTATACGAAAAGTCTTAATTTAATTTATCATTTGAATTCTGTTGAAAAAGTGTCTCAAAATAAAAAAACTTCAATTTAATAGAAACATAAATTTGCTTCTAAAGTAAAGATTTCCTTATTTTATTGGTTTTTAAATTATAGATTAAATTATGTTTGCAATAAATTAGTAATTAACTAATATCAGTGTCTATAATGATTTGGGAATAATGTTTGAATTTTAGAGAAAAAACTATTCATGTAAATGATCTCTTTAATGAGTAGATATTTGCTCTAAATGTTAAAAATTCTTCAAGACGTCATCTTAAAAGATAGAATAAAAATAGATATCAAAAACTTATAAGTTTTATATTATTTTATCATAATTATAGATTTTAATCTGAAAAGAGCTACATTCGCTTTA
>JAJKFJ010022913.1:0-30998 GCA_027382625.1 Tetmemena sp. SeJ-2015
TTCTTAAATATGCTAAAAACATTTTTTGCATTTTTTAATATTTTGTAAAGATAGTTGAAGATATTTTTTAAGTTTTGAGAAGACTTAAAAGAATCAGTGGAGATATAGTTTAGTTTCATAACAGAAGCTGTTATAAAATAACTCAAGAAAAACCACTTATTTAAATATGATAATATTAATTGTTTAATAATTCTAAATTGAATTTAGAATTATATTTACAAGACAATTTATTAAGTGAGAAATTTAAGGATTTTAAAAATGCTTTTCTCAAATTTAGGGATAAAGGAGGATAAGAATCAAATATTTCTTATTGAAAATAGAGCATGTCATAGATTAAAACAGATAACTAATTAATCCGACACCAAGATTTAAAAATTTTATTTGCACTTTTAATATGCTATTTATTTCTAATGGTTTTAAGCTCAACTCTAATTATTTAGTATAGATAAATGATCTTTGTTTTTTTTTACTAAAGGCTTTTCTTAACCTATCATTAAGATATCACCACAACAAAATATCTAAACTTTATATTAGGGCTTAAAATGGAATAAAATATTTTATACTTAGAGCTTAAAATATAGTAAATCAGTGAAATGTTATTTCGAAAAAAATTATGAAATAAATATGGATATTAATTAGACCGAGCACACTTTCTTTTTTTCTCAATGAATTTTAAATTAAAAAAATGACCACATGATCTTAAAAGTTGAGGATATATTGCTGGTGGTTAAATTTAAGAAATACTCTTTTAAAATAGTTCATATATAATATGTAGGCTATTTTTTCATTAAGCACAGATTCACAAATAGTATAGGCTAGTGTCTGGTCTATTAAAAATTCTAAATATTATTCTTTAATATAAAAAAATATAAAGTCTCCTTGAAAAATAAGTAGTGATATAAAAAGATTCCTTATGGCATCACTACACTCTTTCACCCTATATTACAATTTTGGATCGAATATTCAAAATTTTATTTCTGAAATTAACAATATTTTCATATTAAAACTAGACTTTATTAAAAACCTGGAAATCTGACCACCTGCAAGAGCCAAGGAGTATGAGAACAGCTTTACCACAATCCACCAAAGCAATCTACTTTGTCGTCTCTCCATCTTCCGCCTTACGCATCTCCATCAGAGCGAATTTTTAGCCCAGTTTAAGGAGTCATTGATCTCTGAGCCAAGGTGTGTTTTATGTTCAGCTGGGAGGCACTAACTGCAGGGGTGAGTTCGAATCTCACTCAGAACCTCCACCACCCACACTCTCACAGTCGCGGCTGCATATCTTCTCTTCTTGCCGTGCCATTCTTTACACTGTCCTCTGACGGCACTCACAGTAGACACTGACTCACGCTATTTCACTGCCTTAACTCAGAGATCAGTGACTACTTGGACCTGGCCTAAAAATTTGCTGCGATGGAGATGTGTATGACGGAGAATAAAGAGAGGACAGATGGCTGTGGTGTGAATATATGACAAGGCTGGTCTCATATTCCTTGAATCTTGACTCTTGGCGGTGGCCAGATTTTTAATAAAGCTTAGTATGAATATAAGAAGATTATAAATATCACAAATTGTATATTGAAATTTTAATTCCAATTTTATAATATCTTCAATCAAATCCTGATATTTTTATAGGAAAGTTGAGATAAAAGAAGATTAATTAATTTAATTCTGGATTTTGGGTATTGAATATACAAAAAGGATATTTCAAAGATATGACTAATTCACTTTAAGACTTTTAAATTCTCTTTTTTCAATTTTTATAATTTTTTTAAGGAAGAGATATTATTAGAAGATTCATTAGAATTAATATATATTTGCTATTGTTTCATTTCGCAGAGCAATTCAAAAGCAGAAACATTTAAATATTTTAAATGAAATTATTCAAAATTGATGAGTCTTTTAAAATAAATATGTACTTATGTTTATCCTAACTTCTCATTTTTAAGATTTTAAATTTGTTTAAAGTTATTATTAGGAATAGGTTTTTTTTAAAAATATTTAGTATCTATTCAAACAAAATAAAAAGCTAAGAATTTGTAGAATTTAATTTCAGATAGATAGACTTTAAATTTGTTGATAAACAAGATCTCGAAAGTAATTCCTTGTGAACTATTTCTAACATGCTAAGTTCAAATAAGTTATCTTATAATTAAGTTTTATAAAGTTCTTCAATATGAACAATCTTGAAATGCTTGAGTGCTACACATCTGGAGATTGGAGATTCAAAAAGAATTAATAATATAACTACCCTTCCGGTCATACCTATGAATTTGACCTTGTAAAATGCAAATACCTCTTTCAGGTTTTAGGATAAAATGTATATGCAAAGCTCATGCTTAACCAACTCACTCATTAAGGATAAAAATAATTTAATATTTTAGGAGTCTGTTTTAAGTTTATTATTTGAGATACAAAAATCAATACATGAGCTTTTTTGCAAGTGAAGGCAGCTTAAAGTTATATACTAAAGCCGAAAAATTAAATTTATCCATTTTATATTACACAATAGGGATTTTAATTACAGAATCAAAACCCATAATATGATAAGAAAGTGAAAATAAGTTGTGCATAATTAATTTCTTTATTAATACTTATAATCATGCGAGTCAAACGCGAAATTACTCAAAAATAACTACATGATCCATCCTATCTCAGTTTCATTTTGACTCTAAGGTATGGATGTAGTCACCCGTATCAGTAGTAATAGCCAGTTCTCAACATCAACTCCATCGCAAAAATGTTGAGAGTGCCAGCGCGCACTATACTCTCGCATTTGAAAGTTGCTTTGCAGATGAGAAAGTTAGGAGTTGCAGCTGTTCCTCATCGCACTTCTAAGTTTCAAGATGTGCACATCAATTATTTGATTGATCCTCAAACTCTTCGCCACTAAGCGCACTTCAGTTTGGAGTAGCGCGCGAAGATCTTCCATAGATAGTTTCCTTATTCAAGATCTCTCCGTAGACTGTAGCAAACATCTATCGTTGAAATGGCATAACGTACAAAACTGTGAATCGAGTGAAGCGCGTTATAGACTTCACTAAGCCATTTTATTATAATAATTTGAAATATATTTACACTGCTCAGGTGTGAGAGGGATAGCGTGAAGTTTGTATGTGCTGACGAAGCTATGTTCACACACAACACCTTCATGAAGAAGAGTTGGTACAAGAAGCACGATAACATAGAATTTTACGAGTAAAAAAGTAAATATAACTACAAGTGCGTTACTTGCAGGAATCAGCGAAGACTCAGGCTTAGAAGCTTATGTCCTTCATCCTCGCTCTATCAAGCGAGAGCAGTATGTTGCGTTCCTTAAGAAGCTCAGGAGAAGATCACAGACGGTGAGATCGTTCTCCCTCGTTGAAAACCTCAGCGTACACAAGACAAAGGAAGCGAAGAAGGCATACGCGGGAGTTGAACATCACTCCTGTTTTTAATGTTCCATACTCGCCAGAGTTCAACGGCATTGATTTTTTACTGGAACTTAGTTAAGGGACACTATAAAAGCTGCTGCTCTATGACTTGATGCATGATTAAGCTATCGATACAGAGGATTTAATAGTGAGTAGTTGTAAGAGAGTGGAAGAGAGAAGACAAAGTTATGTGCGAGATAAGGTAGAGTGAATATTTTTGGAAAATATTTAAGCTTAACTTAATGATTAAGTCATTTGCTTATCTGGAAGAAGGGATTCTTAAAAGGTTCCTTTCTCTCTTCTGTTGGGCCAGATGGGCCTAGCTTCCTCATCTTCGAACCTGCTCCCGCATCTATGTGCATCTCGTCGTCCCTAAGTTTGTATAGTGATAGACGCTTGCTCACCTCGATGCTTCTTCCAGAACTCAGCCCTTTCAGCACAAATAATTGACAATCTATTCTATGGATCTTATTTCACATATTTATTCCTTCGTAGTCTGGAGAATGAGAGATGAAATTATCTAGATAGTAATAGAAGGGCAATTGTCGAACTCAATGATAATGTTTTGCACCTAATCATACAATTAAATTTATTCAACTCTTTATAAAATATAATAAATTAAGTTAATAGAAAGGCAGAGATTTTATACTGTCACCTCTCAAGTTATAATTCACAAATATGATGCAATTGCTTGATGAAGCTTAATGTTTACATAAGAATTTAAAATACTCAGCATTAGTTATTTCCTGTCAATATATTAAAAAAAGTTTTGAAAAATAAATACAAAATAAGCATTTTAAAGCACATGAATTTTATATTATAGATTTAATAATTTTCTATTTTTCCACTCATTCGTCAAGAGTTTACAAATAAATTCATCTAATATTGACTATAAATATTTAATTCGAATATCAAATGAATTCCTTTAATTAATTAGGCAGTCCTTTTGTTTCATATAAATCAACTATTTATCAATAAATATAGACTTAAAAATTTTGGAGTTATATGAGATAATGTTTTTTAAAATTCTAATTATTTTCTAAATTAAACTTATTGCTTCAATTTCTCCCACATTTTAATATCATTATATTCATAAAATAAGACTTATTTAATACATAAATATATGAAAATCTTTACTTATTATTCAGAAAATAATTTGATCTCTCTTATAGTTTTATTTACTTGGGATTTTATGATGAAGATTGCATTTTTTATTTAAATTATAAAATTAAACTCTCTTTAGACTTGAATTTAAAGCAGAAATAGTATTAATACTTTATTCCTTTTTATCAAAGTTCAAAACTAAGAAAAAGATATATAAATTTAATAATATTGAATCTATTTCAAAATGGAAAGCATATCTTCTCTCAAATATAAAACCCTCTACTTTGGTGAGATTAGCTTTTTCTAAAACATTACTTGCGATTCTTGCATTAATTTGAAGGCAAAATATTTTGAGTTGACTTTCAAGCGCTTTTATTGCAAGGACTGCAAACAGAGAGAGCTCCAAAATATTATGATGATATTTTAATTTAAAATCTAAAGGAAAAACTTGCTTAAAGCTAATTATACTCCTAGATATCTAATAACTTATTTATTAATTTATTGATTTAACTGTGGTTTTTACTTTTTGAGATTGAACACTCTGAGAAATTAGATTTTATACATAGATAGGAAGCTCACCAAGATAATTACAGCCATTAAGAAATTTATAGCAGATTAGTACTTATATTTCTAGTAAGTCCCATTCTTGGAATCGCATGCCTTTTAAAAATTGATAAGAATAAAAAATCCATATATTATTTTAAAAGAACGACAAGTTTACTAGAAGATATTTAAAATTTTAGGAAAGAAATGTTTAATCAGCTAACGGTATAAAATGAGCACAACAGAATTAATTTAATTTGCGATATAAAATTATTTTTAAGAAAAGAAGCCCATGAAGATGAATTAAATCATGAACATAAACATATACACTTGAACAAGATTTAACTAGCGATTAAATACTCTCTTGAATATCTGAATTTAAAAGAATCATAAAATATACGATATAAATCTTTTTAATTTACTATAACAAAAATACATTCTTTTAAAGATATTTAATTGTAAATAACTATAGAGAAGATATAAATTGATTATCAAGAACACTTATAATTATTTCTATCTATATTCTGTGTGTATATTTTTATTCTCAATTCAAACTTGCTTTTTCATTTGTATTTCAAATTTTTTATTTAAAAGATATATGATATTCTTTTATTTTTAATACTTACTATTTTTCTTTATCATCTATTAATATTTTCTCTATAATTAATATTAAGACAATAGTATTGATTTTTATTTTTTTTAATTTAATGTAAAGTAAACTTTAGAGACTTAAAGTACTTATTATAAGTTCAGACTTGAATAGACTTTAAGACTGATGAATACATGAAATTCTCGTTTGAGGTGCCATACTCAATCTAGGAATATTATGGCAGCTAATTTTCAAGTTTGGCTAATGCTTCTTTAGCTGAATTTGATTGCCAAGTAGCTGAATCGAAGTTTACTCTAACATTTTGTTTGGACGCTCTCTACAATTACTCATTTTGATGATCATTTTGGCATCTCCTCTTCTTGTCCTCTGCTTTCGCGATTCTCCAATCCGTTAATTCCATCTTCATTCACATTTAAACCTATGTAACTTGGTTTATTATTTAGATTCTCATTTTAGGAATTCATCTCAAAACTAATTATGGCTTGTGCATATCTCCTTCTCCTTATCTCTGTCTTTTCAAAGCCAAATCTTGCTTTTGTAGCTGACTGTATTCCACCATTTTCTAAGGCTGTTCTCAATTGTATTCTCACAGTTTCTAGTCTTATCCGCTCTTTTCTTCACATAATTTATGATTTAAGCTTTCTAAGCCAAAATCATTTTTGTTCCATTTACAAATCTTTAGATAATGAAGGCCCTCAACTCGCTACTTTTATATCAATATCTTTTGCATTGTCATTTATTATTTTAGGCACCTTCCGATTCTGCGTTCAAGCTATGTGAAGATTACTTTACCTATCTTCCCTCCAATCTTCCCTCCAAATGACTATTATGTATTTAATTAATCTTTTTAAATAAAAGTTGGTCTATAAAAAACACTTATTAAATTAAAACAGCTTTTACAATTGCATTCTCCAATAAACTTTAAAATAAAAATTTCTAACGTTTGATAGTTAACTTTTCATTAAATAAGAAATCTAAAAAATCAATACTATTTTCTTAATAATTTAGAGTGAATTTGAGTGACTAGTTAGACTTTGGTTCATGGCCAATATAAAATACAATATAATAAGCACAAAGTGTGAAAAGGAATCATTAATAAAACCATTTAATATATCATAACATATTTGTATAATAAATAATCATATAGATTTAAAAATAGAAAATTAAATAACTTCTAGAAATAACTCAAGTTGCATATTAAAATTAAAATATCAGAATTATAAATAAAAATAGATTGCACTTGGGCTTGAATTAAAAAAAAAAAACAGATATAAAAATAAAATTCCCGGTATTTTTTTTAGAGAAGATAATAATTAAATAAAGTCTTTTTTAATTTATTATAAGAGAACTAAATAAAAAATATTCTTATTTTTTATTTATCACTGATTTAAAATAAAGTAATCTTTATTTTATATTTATCCAAGAAATTAATTTCAATAATGAAGCAAATTTCTTACAAAAAAATATAAAAAGGAATCGTAAGATGAAGATGATAAACAATATGCTAAACCAACTTAGGCCCTTTAATAAAATATTCACTATCTACCTTAACTATATGTAGATGTCTGCCAGATCCAGAAACTAAGGCCAAATATTTAGAGGCATTGAATTTGGAGATTTAATTGCTGCAATTGACAATTCTTAATAGTACGATTCTTTCTTGGCAGGGTCTCTAATTTCTAAGGCAGATAGGATTTACCAATAAAATACACTATAAATTATAAAATATTTGTTCTATAAAGAAATAATTTATAATGAATTTTGTTAAACGAAATTAAAATATCAAAAGCAATTTAATTCTGAATAATTACACAATCTGAAAAGGCTCTTCAATAAATATTTAAAAATTGTTAAGACATTTTATCAAGCTGCTTTAAGAATAAATGTCTAACATATATATTAAGAATATCATTATAATTCTAGCATTATGAATTAAATTTTGATAGATTTACGTTTTCAGTTAAAATGAGATTGTAGTAGTGAATCTTAGTGAGCTAGACTACTCCGCGATTTAATCAAAATTTAATCATAAATATCTTTAAATAAATGAGGAGAACTTTTTTAGAAATTAATAATTTAAATTAAAATATAAATTTCTCACCTTAAACTCTGATCAGGGAATCAAAAGCTCATTGGAAGGAGAGATCACTTTGATCATAGAACTCTGGATTACAACCTTATTTCGAGTCTCAAATATCAATAAAGCGATAGTAATGAAGCCATATTATTCTAAAACATTTATCATTCTTAAATAAATAGCTGCCAATCAATCTTTACCTTTCGAATATATTTATTTGTATGTAGAGATTAAATTATTGAACAAAATAGAAAAGCTGCATGTGGTTTTAGGAAGAATAAGATTAAAATACTATCAAGACACGAAGCAATTATTAAATTGCTAACTCAGAACGCTATATAGCTTATGTTAATGCACAGAAAATACTCTACATAATAAAAGACTCCAACTTCATAATTCAAGAAGCAATTAAAACTTTATAAAATCTTCAAAGCGTTATGATTTTAAATTGAAAAATATTATTTACTTACATATACAGTGTGGAGTTCATTTCTGACAATTTAATTTTTTAGTTCATTAAATTGAGTTAATTTTAAATTTGCTTGCGTTCTGTACTTCATCAGGTTAATAACATATCATTGGAATTACTAAAAAAATATTTTGCAGTAGTGCGTTTTATATTTATATATTACAGTGTTTAGGATATTTAAAATCAAAGATGATAATGGTGGTGCAGCTACTTACTATCTAAAATTTTATAGCTCATTAGACAAAGTGAGCTTACTAAAAGATTAAACTCTAAGAGAAGTAAATTTTATTATAAATTTATTTTCACTTAATTAAAATTATTGAAATTTTTATAATATGTTGCAAAAATTATAATAAATAAAGTTCATTATAAACAAATTATTAGTCTTTTATAATTACAAAATATTTTTTGTATTTCATTTCCATGTATTCCTTCATTAAAAATAAAATAGAGTCAAATTAACTTTAAATTATTTTTTTAGATGAATTGAGAGAATTGATAAAACAGTAGTTAAGTTTAGGTGGAGAAGCTCTAATAAAGAAACTAAAGAATAACCACAAAACATATATATTTAAAATAATTAAAAATATAAGACTTTTATTTGATTTAAATTTCTAAAAATTTTAATGAATAATGAATAAATAGAACTATTTTTAAAAATTATTTACCTCTTTACATTAAAGGAGAATCGTAAGATAAAAAAAATGATTGGGCATCAAACATTATATGGGTTGAAGAAGGACCAGTAAACTACACTAAGCAAGAAACAAGGGCTCATATCTAAATTTAACCAATCATAGATCCAATAAATTATAATTAAACTCTAATTTTTTTATTTAAAAGGGATAAAATAAAAAATGGTGAATTAATTTATAACAAGCGCTTTTATTTTTAAAGTTAATCTTAACTTATCTATTTGATGTGTAAAAAATAAATTTACTCTTTTTCATATTGCAGAGAATTTAAAATTTTGATTCACTTAAATTATTTTATTTAAGAAAGCTCTTTCTTATAAATTAGCAATCTATTGAAGTATGCTAAACATATAGTTGAAAAAAATTATAATTATTATTTAGTTAAGAATGGTAGATTAAATAAATTTGGACATGAATTTATTTATTTAAGGAAAAAATCGTGTCATAATTTTTCTATTCATTTACTTTAAAAAGTAATAAAAATAACCACTTGATCTTTAAAGTTGAGGATATATAGCTTGTCGTCAAATTTAAGAGAAAATCTTTTAAGATAGTTCATAATAATTATAAACTATTATCTATATGTGGTTATTAATTTCATTAGACACAGCTTTCAAAACAGTATTAAATAGTGTCTGGTCTATTAAAAATATAAAATATTATTCTTAAATATAGTTATATCTTCTTGAAAAATAAATAATGCTTTAAAGAAATGGCTATTGGAATTAGTTCAAAGAATCATTCTTTTTCTTTAATCAACCCTCATAATTTTATAGGAAAGTTTAATTGAAAGAAGATTAATTAATTTTATTTTTGATGATGGGTATTGAATATACAAAAAAGATACTTCAAGGATCTTACTGATCCACTTTAAGATTTATAATTACTTTTATTTATATTGTTTTTATATGTTTTAAGGGAAAGATTGTATAAGAAAGATCATTTTAAATTAATGTATATTTTAATTGTTTCATTTCTTAGAGTAATTCAAAAGCAGAAACATTGCAATAATTTAAATACAACTAAATTAATTCTATTATTTTTATTATATTTATTTTTTCTTATTTCAGATCTGGAATTTGCCTAGGGTGAATTAATTATCTATGAGATAAATTATAATAAACTATCTATTCAAACTTATTTGACTTTGATTATAAATAATATAAATATTAAAAATATTTCTTTTAAGAAACAAGAACTAAAAAGTAATTCGTAGTGAACTACTTCTAGCTAGCAAAGTTAAATTTGAGATATTTATTTTTAATAGTTCCTAAACTTTAACAATCTAGAAATGACTGAGTTCTTTACAACTGGAGGATAGAGATTTAGATAGAATAAAGAATACGACTAGCCTCTCGGCTTTACTTATCCATTCGATATAGTAAAATGCAAATACCTCTATCAGGTTCTAGGCCAAAATGTATATGCAAAGCTCATGCTTAATCAGTTCACAAATTAAGGATAAATAAAAATTAATTTAAATATGTAGATGTTGCTTTAAGTTTATTATTTGAGATGCAGAAATCAACATGAGCTTTGCATAGTAAACGGAGCATACAAATATCATCAATAATTGAAACATTAAATTATCCATTTTATATTAATTATTGCCATTTTATTTATCGAATACAATAAATAAACTAGCTAAATTAAAATAATTCAACAAAGAAATTTAAAAATAAGCTTTTCCAAAATTAAGGCCAAAGAATTTTCTTTATATAAATGTTTTAAAATATTACTTATATTTTATTTAAGTTATTTGGTTGCTTAAAAAGTATACTTTCTCAAATGTTAAATTTAACCTTGCACCTTTACAAAGGATTATTTGAATATTATTTGTAAATTATTTGGATCCTTTCACATTTTATTTATTTCCTGCAGATTTGTTTAATATTTAAAACATCTTGCAAAATCAATTTCATGAATCAATTCAAGTAATTTTATAATAATTTTACTGCAAGTTGAAAAGATTTCTTTTTTTTAAGTAGAAAGTTTTCAATTCAATGTTTTTTAATTATAATAGAATCAAAATTTAGACTAAACGCATTTTTAAAAGAATATATTTATATTTCTAAAATTGCTTGTTACAGTAGATAAAAGTAATAAAATGCTTTCTGTTTGCTAAATTTTACAATGCCAATTTGTATTCCACATTTAACTTACGCAATGGATTTTAAATTTCCATTTGTTTTTTATTTAAAAATTAAAAGAAAAGATTAATTTATTAAATTATTCCTTTTAGTTTACATTATATAGTTCCAACAAATATAAATAATTTTTAAAAATAATTTAAAAAAAAACATCTTCCTTTGCAAATATTTAATATAATAATTTCAATTTAAAGAAAAACAAATATTAAGGTGAATATCTTCTATATTAATTTACAGACTTTCCAATAAATAAACCCTTGTATCTTTTGTAATTCTAGCTATTTCAACTTATCTTTAGTCCTTATAAGTTATAAATATATAAATATACATTATGAAAATTTATTTTTCTCAAAGCATTTTGGGTTAATATAGTTTAAAAGTTTTTCTAAAAAATTGAACAAAAAATATTATAAAATAAGCAAAGTAACAACTTTTCTGGCTATTAAAGATCATAATTTGATTTTAAATAAGAAAGGTTAAATTTGGAACCTCCTCTATTCTAATGTAGAAATCCTCCAGCAAATATAAACATCAAAGGAAAGATTTTCAAAAGGATTTAAATTTGTAAAATCTATATCGTGAAAGTTCTGTTAATGTGAAATAAAGAGGAATTCGAATTATGGAAAACTCAAATATCTCTTAAGAACACTAGTATTTACAATTCAATTCAAGTTCTCTATATTTGAATAACTTCTCTTCTGATTGTGGCCCCCCATAATGAGATATTATAGATGTTAAATAGTAAAGTAGTGGTGAATCAGATTCGATATTTAACCTAAATTGGAATATCTTTTGAGGAAGTATAGTTAAGAATTTAACGCTGGCAATTTCCCCACTATTTAGATTAAAGATAGTAAAGTAAAGTAAAATTTGAGGAATGTAAATTAATAATCATTTTTCAAAACCAGCGCTTATCGTACTAGTTAAGAACAACGATATCCCATCCTAAGTAAACTATTTAGATTAAAGGTGCCACTTAATACCTCGAAATTTTAAAGTTGGGCAAAGATACTTTTTCTACCTCGAAATCTCTGTGACTTTGCTTTGTGCTTTGCTACATAAGAAAGTGACTTAAAGTGAATACAGAAGATGATTCTGTTAACTTTTTCTCACTTTTATTACCCTAGATATATTTGGATAACTCATGATGAGGAAAGCTCCGAAATAGTTCTAAGATTAACTTTATGGGCTGAATTTTGCACACAAGTGATGCATATTATTCAAATATACCTAGAGGGTTCTTAATTCCGAAATCTTAAATCCAAATGAGACATTAAAAACCATATTATTAATTTCTTATTAAATATAATCTTTTAAACACATATAATCATCAGTATTGATATCTAAGAAATTCCATGAGTCAAAAAATTTTATTTTAAAAGAATTAAGAAATTATTTAATTCTTCAGAAGAAATAAACGTTTAAAATTAATCAGTAGATTGAAGAAAAAAAGAATGGATTTAATTATTTAAAAGAAAGTCAAAAATTACTACTTAGCCGAATGAATTAAAAAAAAGCTAAATATTTTTTAATTAAACCTCAGATATAAATAAATCTAATACTTTATAGATCTTTAAATTTAATATATTTATCAGATAATTTAGGGTTAGAGCATACATTTTTCTTCACACCTTGATTAATTTGGATACACAAATTTAAGAATCAGTAGAAAATTAAATTATTTTTAACTTGCTTTAGAATCAAACTTTGTAAAATTAATGTACAAAAAATCAGCTGATTAATCTAATTTTCTATCATTCTTGACGAATAGTAATTAAAATTGCAATGGGATGAATATAAATCAAAAATCGTCATTCATTCTTTCTTCAATACATTTAAAGACTATTAAGCATTATCAGTAATTAAATTGAAATGATTAATTAATAATTTTATTTCCTTAAATAAATAAATGAGAAGTGTTTGTTGGCTTAATTTAATGCGATGTATGATATAAAAAAAATTAAATACAAGAACGAAGTAGAATTTAATCAGGTAAACTATTTTGCTTATAATTTTATATAATTGTGCCAATTTTACAGTGAATTATTGATATAACCTTCTTTTTTTATCATAACAAACATAATTTAACATTAAAATTATAGAGAAATTATATTTTCCGACATTCTAATAGTATAGGATCGACGAGTATTAGGGGTAAATCTTAAATAATTCAGTCTTTGATCAGTGGCTCTTAAATGAAGTCCCAGTCGACCAGGCAGTCCAAGAAGTTAAGTCAATTCCATATTTGTGTTTAGAATGTTTTTGTGTTATTATCTGACATTAATTATTATAAGTTGAGGTGGCAGCCACCTTTAATTAAAAAGTGATCAATTAAAATTTAAGACATTGGAGCGACTGGCGATTAATTTAAAATTTGATCAGTGATTGGGGTTCTCTATTAATTTCACTGAATCGTTCTACAACTACTATGACTACTACTACCACTACTACTACCACTACTACTACTACTACTTACCACCATTCAGTGAAATATTTTTAGAGGTAAGCGACCTTGTATTTAAGTTATTCTACTTCCGCAATTTAAAACGATCATACTCTATAAGAAGAAATAAATGTAAATGGGGAACTATAATTTTGCTAAATAAGGTAATTTTTTCACATTCAGGAATAATGAATTTCTTAGATATGAACAATGAACAATTCACAAAAGTTTTTAAGATAAAAAAAGAAGTTAATCGAGCTATTTTCATATTGAAAAATAATAAAAAGTATATTAATTTACCTATACACTCTATCCAAATACCTCTTTGTTACTAATATTTCTTTTAAAATGCATCCAAGAAAGAATGATTGACGATTTTTTCTTCATATTTATCCTTTATTAATTATTTAATCAATACAAAAAATTAAATTTGTTTCGACTTACATTCATTGTGTTTAATTTCTATAAATAAAGAAATTATTTGCTCTACATCTCTTAATTAAGTCATATACCTTTATTTTAAGTTCTTTAATATTTTATTGTGCTTTGTAAATTATATTATAATAAAATTGAAGTAATTATGATTATTTATTTACTACATATATAGAGTGAATACGAAAGGAAAATGGTGGTAAGGATAAAAAAATAAATATCTTAGGACGTGACTGGAGGAGTCTGCGGGCTATAGGCAACAATTGGATATTAAAATAATTAAATTTTAGTTCAAATCCAAGGAATATAAATTCAAATTAATTACCCAATTAAATATTTACATGATAATTTCTTCGCTATATCTAATTTCAATCGAAAAGATGAGCAAAAATCATAAATCATGCCGAAATGAAATAGAATATCATATTAAAAAAGGGTATTCAAAATGACTTGGATCGATGTAAAGACTGCAGAGGTGATCCCGATCATTAAGTATAACTGTAAAACTTAAATTACGAAATCAAAATATTAAAAGTAATTAGATTTAAGAAAATGTAATAATTAATTATGGCTTTGGGGTTATTTTAATCTCTGTTTTTCATTAACGATATTTCATTTTAATTCATCCCATATTGTAATTTGATAAGTGAAATAAGTATATAGCAAAGCTAATTTAAAATTTTAAGGTGATTATAAAAATTTGTCATTCAAAAATAATTTCAAATTCTGTTATTTATTTTAAATGGCTATGATGACCAGACTCATACCTATAATTTTTATTATATTTTTTCATTTTAATTATAAATTTTTCTCTATTTTATCACCAAGCAGACACCTTGCCTGTTTGGTCAATTTCCTATCGTTCTTATCTTAAGTTATCATTTCTTAAAGTAGTTTGTTAAATATCTCTTTACTTTGAGAGTTTGTTTATTTGTCTCGGTTTACATTTAAGTTTATTACAAATAATTATTTAGATTAATGAATCAAGAATTATTTAAAACCGCTAATATTCTTATTTAAAATCTATAAATAATATAATTATTAGATTTATAGTGTTTCAAAAACTCTAGTAATTATAGTATAAATTATATTTTATTAAAGTTTTTGTAACTCATTTGATATCTCTCTTGGTTTATTATAAGAAATTTTTTAATTATAGGACGAATAAGACCAGATACCGTTAATTTATTTTAGCAATATTAATAATGTTGTAAGTAAAGGCTTAATTAATTTTGAATGATTATTTCAAAGCAAATTATAATATAATGGGCGTGCAGCCAAAGAGACCATGACACTGGGTCAGACGACAAATTTCACAATTCATCCTCAGATTTAAGAATAAGAAAAGCCATGAGAAATCCTTATTACGAAGTTCGATAAGCAAGGAAAGATTTAAGCATCAATTCTTTTTAACTTAAATATATTCATTAAAGTACTGGAAAACCATAATATGAGAGAGGATAATTAAAATATCGCAACCCTTTGAAGAATCACCAAAATATGCTAATTTAATAGTCATTTTGAATATCAATACTTCGCAGTCCATCACCCTATTATAAAAATATTGTCTGATAAGTTCTACACTTGAGCCATTTTTTGTGTTTGTAATTGTAATTTAATTGTAAATCTAATTCTATCCTTCTTATATATTTGCATTTCCTATATTTTATTTGCCAGGCTTATTTAATATTTACAATATCTTATAGAATAGGATATCAAGAATATATTCAAGTAAGATTATATAATATTTCTTTAAATCTCAACTGAGTTTCTTATTTAATTATAAAGTTTTTATTATAATATTATTTTTTAATTTTAGATATAGAAGTAAAATTTTAAATAATTTGAAAGTTAAATTTATATTTGACAATTTGCATGTAGTTTGTAAATATTAATTATAATTTATTTCTGTTGAAGAAAAACTTAAATTAAATAAAATATCAATCATTTATTTATAAATCTTGTAAACAAATCGAGGTAAAACTTTTACCTTGAGTAGTTCTTGCGATAAATATTAATATTTAATTAACCTTAAAAAGTAAAAGATATAAAATACATGCGATAAAAAATTATATTTTAATCAGGGTATTCAATCTTTGAAGGCTTATTTAAAAAATGATTAATCAATTCTTAAAATAAATGCGTAGAAAAATTATCCTCCTGGAATTTAGTTATTCTTGTTTCCTAACAAAATTCTTAAGAAGTAATTTAAATGATTATTAAATTAATGATTTAAAGTTTTGGAACTCCTATATTGCAGAAGAATCGGTTTGAAATGAGCCATTGAGATTCTTCAGCAAAATTTTTGCTTTTAAGAAGAAAGATTTTTTATAAAGATTACAAATATTGTAATATATCAAGAGAAATTGCTGTGAATGTATAATTAAGGGGTATGCAAATTATGGTAAATTCCAAAATTTCTTAAGAAAAGTAGTATTTCCAATTCGTAGTTCGTCTTTTCGAGATTTACTTCACCTGAATATGGAATGAGGGCCTAAAAGGAGTTATAATAAGGGTTAAAATTAGAATCAATCGCTGGGGTGAATGCAAAATTTCCTGACTAATCATTTAGGTAATCCTACCACCACGGAGTTTGCAAGTATAGCAATGAGGTTTTTACTCCTCAAAATCTGACAATAGATGGCGATTTTTGCTTTGTGCTTTACTGCATAAGAAAGTGACTTAGAGTAAATGCTTACTCAGATTCTACATATTTTTACTTTCTTTTATTGCCCTTGCCATTTTATTAACGCTCAATAAGAAGGGCTACATTTTATATCAAAGATTAAATTCATGAGTAGACTTTCTCTAATAAGTGATGCCTATTTTTAATTTAAACTATGAGGGTTCACAATTCCCCAATCTTGAATGCCAATAAGAAATTCAAAGTAATTGATTAAATCCTTATAAAATATAATCCTTCAACCATTGGAATAACAATATGGATAAGAGCATTATTCTAACAATCAGGGTGGTAGTCAAAAGTGAAATGAACGGTAAAGGAGCGTGATTGAGCGAGGTGATAGCGAGATTGTAGGTGGATTCAGTTTGAAAAGGCATTTAATTCTAGTTCAAATTTAATTGAGAACAGAAATTTAAATTTAATAATTAAGATCACACATTTAATTACGCATTAATTAAAAAAACTAATTTTCACTGATTGGTACATTCGTACATTCGTACATTTAAGGCCTACTTTGGGTTACACTCCTATTGTACTAATGTACTAAAGTACGAGTCGGGTAATCCGAAGCGTGCCAATGATTGGAATCTATTGCAAGCTTACGCGTCCATATCCTGGGGAATAGGGTTTAGGGTGTCTTTGAATATTTGGAGCTATGATGAAGGCTTTAAAGGTTGATTATAATAACATTATTTAATTTCTAAAATGGAACATAGTAAGCCTGAAGGACAAGACTCAAAGGACTACAACTCAAAGTCGATATTCTTTTTCACGGTTGATGTAAGCAAAGCTTTGGGTGACCATTCATTTCTCAGGGACAAAATCAAGGATGGGGTTTGTCAAATCGATCAGGTTCTTTTCTTCCATTTTGAGTATAAGCAGTCCTTCTACATGGCGATCACAATAAAGCCTTCGTTTGGTGAGTTGACGAAAGAATACTTCAATACAAGTCGATACAATGGACAGAAGGTCCTCACCAATCTCAAGCTGGCATTCACCCGCGTCTCAGATTCACGAATGAAAAAGCTCTGGATGAAGGCAAAAGAAATATCAATGGTGCTGGGTGAGAAGACTGTCATCACTAAAAAGCTTATTGAATCAGGCAAAAGAAAAAGATCGTCACGGAAGAGCAGCGAGCAACAGAACCCTCGTGCTGAAGCTCCAGTTGTGCTAGATGCGATACAAAAGATGCAGTCAGGAGAGGCAAAGTCTTATACTGATCTATACCATCAAAATCTCGATGACTACTCGGAGCTTTCAAAGTTGGTGAAGAGCAAGAAAGAGATTGAGACGCATTTCGAGATGCACAAGAAGATCGGGGCCCTGCCAAAGCAGCGGAGGCATGTTTTAGAGCAGCTGCAGTTATTCATCGAGACTTGCTATTCCAGGGATCAAAAATTGAAGGACAGTCCTGCGGTCACTCCGAGTATCTAGCAGCATTCAACCTACTCGAGGCGGTGGACAGCCTCTTCAGCGTAATTTTCTCCAAGGTGGATTAGAAGGTATGCACGTTTTGGATGTATGGGCAATCTAACACAGGGAAGAGCTCCTTGATGAGGCACCTATAAAAGATATTCCTCACTGAGTCCCTCACAGATGCTAACGGGAATTTCATGGTAGACCAGCGGGCTGTAAACTTCGACCCTCAGTTGGTCATCATGGACGAGATCAACATCCCGAACTTCCTTTGTAGAAAGAACCTGTCAAAAATGAAGGGTTTGATGGAGGGCGATGGATATCCAGTCAACTTTAAGTGGGGTGAAATTGAGATGAGATACAAGGGCTGTAAAGTGATAGTCTCTTCCAACGACAATCCTCTGGAAATGCTGAAGGGCGACAACATCGAGGAATTCCTAAACAGGACTGTTCTAGTCAACATGAGGAAAGAGGGAAGAAAGTCATCACCAACCTTTCCTGTGACGGATCTCGACCTAGCCAAGTACTTTGAACATGCAGTAGGCGAATAAACGGAACTTGGCACCGAATCGCTCATAGATTGATAGCAGAGATAGTGAATATTGATTTGCTCTAATATTTAGTTTCTAATAAGTTAGTCTTTATAAATTTATCATTTATATATTCACACCCTAAATCCTATTCCCCAGGATATGGACGCGTAAGCTTGCAATAGATTCCAATCATTGGCACGCTTCGGATTACCCGACTCGTACTTTAGTACATTAGTACAATAGGAGTGTAACCCAAAGTAGGCCTTAAATGTACGAATGTACGAATGTACCAATCAGTGAAAATTAGTTTTTTTAATTAATGCGTAATTAAATGTGTGATCTTAATTATTAAATTTAAATTTCTGTTCTCAATTAAATTTGAACTAGAATTAAATGCCTTTTCAAACTGAATCCACCTACAATCTCGCTATCACCTCGCTCAATCACGCTCCTTTACCGTTCATTTCACTTTTGACTACCACCCTGATTGTTAGAATAATGACGATAATTTTTATTAAAAACGAATTTAGGAAGAAATTATTTTTGCAGAAGATATAAATGTTTATAATTGATGAGGATTAAATAATTGATAAAAAATTGAACAGAATTAATCATTTTAAATTATCAAAGGTAGAAGAACTCTTGTATCCTTTTAAATTTAAAGAACCAGTGGAATAAGAAAAAATCTATATATTGCTATAACTAATATAAACATCTTATAATTTATGAAACTAAAAAATTATTATATTTATAAGACAATTTAAAGTTAGAAAACAAATTATTCACACGATGATGTATTAAGATACAAACCCTTAAAATATATATATATCAATATTTTAATTCTTATTTAATTTCTATGGAATCAAATTAAAAAACTTATTTCCAGGAATCAGCAAACGAGCAAAACGCTACATCATTAAAATTTCTATTATAATTATCCAATAAATCATCATTGCTGCATCAAAGTTCAGCAGAATATTTAATAATTATTCAAAGATAAATATAAATATGAAACACAAAATATACATTTTAATATCTCATAAATATTAAATTATCATATATTTTAATTATTTAGTGAATTATGATTTCAAATTAAAAATTATTCATTATATAAGAAAAAATATCAAAAATACATGAATGAAAAATAATATTTAAAATATCTTATAAACTCATTTTTCAGTTAAAAAAAAATTTAAAATAAAAAATCTAAGAATAATGGATAATTAAAAAATCCAATTCTACATCCAACTTTTGCTATTTTATCAAATTTTAGTTAAAAACTATATATTTAAATTTGTGTAAAAAGTTTGTTTTAAAATATCCTAATTTTTAAATACTTTATACTTAATATATCCGAGTTTTTTTTGTTATTCAAAATTGTTAATTAAAAGTAACAAAATCATTTAAGTATGTCGATAAAGCTTTCCATGTTTTTAGTCAAATTTTTTTTTTTAAAAAAAAATTATAATATTTTGTATCAAGGAAAAACTCAAATTTAATCTAAAAGACAATGTCTTGCTGTGTAAATTAGAGAATTTTATGGTATTATTTTAAATGGAGGGAACTTTCTGCTTAAGAATGGTTTATCATAATATATTTTTATGCTCTGATTTCGTTTAAATTTTCTGTAAATAAATTCTCTTTACGAACTTTTTTATTCATTTTGGATGTTGTGTCACTTTTTAGTCAACTTCTCAGACTGTGTTACTTCATCCAATCTGATTATCCTCTTATGAATTTTATAATTCTTATGTTCTTTGGTGGTGAGCTGTTATTACATTCGTAACTCAAAACTAAATAAAATAAATGGATTGCTGAAAAATTCACTGACTAAAATTCACAAGTGAGCTGATTATTGGTATATGTTCTTCTTTGATGGTGAATACTGATTCTCTACCCATTGACATTTATAAATTCTTAATTTTTATATTTAATACCTATAAGATGCTCAATTATACCTCAAATCTCTTTTAAATCTTTTTACCTAATTATAGATTTGTTTATAGTTATATTTGAATTACATTCTAACTTTATGAAAATTAAATAATTTTATGTATTTTTTTATTAAAAAATTAAATTTTTAATTGGTGATCTTCAAGAATTTTATATTTTATAATATCTTATCTGTATAAAAATATTCAAAATGAATGATGGTGATAAAGGAATTTAAAATTACTGCTAATTTGGTAAAGTGATACGATAATTTATTTTGAATGATAAAATAAATATTAGATTATCTATTTATATAGTAGTATTTATTTATTGAGAGAGGTGAGGTAAGAGTCGATCATTACTCTGTTGACCACCATCTCCTTCTTGCTCTCTAACTCAAATACCCTAGTCACTGCAAACTCGAGAGTCATGCCCTTCATCAGTCTTTCCAGGATGTGGATCACCAACTTCACTAGAGTTATTTAGTTCACAAGGATTCGCTTCATCTCCATTCTGTACACCAACGCGAAGTTAAACAATCACAGAAAAACTTGTATTTTAAAGTACTTGTTGGGGGAGAGCTTGCTTCTCTGCTCCTTCATAATAATCTTGTCTTCAGCTAGAGTCGTTGGGAAGGACTCCAAGAATAAATTAAATTATTTTAAGAATGCTTCATATACTTTGAGTAGTCTTTGGAAAGCTAGGTACTCTAATGAGAGTGATCTGGTCTCCACAATGCAGCTTATATCGTCCTCAGACACATTTAATAATATTAAGTTCATTCAATGATGTTATAAAAAGTATAATTAGTGATTGAAGTAGAGTATCTTGATGAACTTGAGCATCTTAGTATTAAGTTTCTGGAAATAGATTCTGAAGTGTCTTGATGACACATCCATCTTCTCAGAGTCAGGATCCACTGAAAAGAACTTTCTCAGCACATACTTAGGATATTAAAACTTAAGTACTATTTGTATGTCTTAATTGTACTTTCTGTAGATGAAGTCTGGGTCTTGCTACTCCAGTCTGAGTTTGATGAAGATGTAGTTGTACTTATTGTAAGTCAGGCAAAACCCATAACGCTTCAACATCTCTCTGTTAGACATTCTGCCATAGCACAGGTACACTTGGGATCAGAACTAAATACTAAGAATTAATTTATGAGATCCCTTTGGGAATCCATCATTATAAGTCCTGATGATGAAGTTGAAGTCGTCAGGTACTTGAGATACTGTCCTCTCCCAGATGTTATATACTTCCTCCTTTGTGAGCATGGGTGCTTCTTCAAAGTTGTCAGACGGAATCTAATAATAAATAAGATAATTTCTTATTGAATCTCTCCTTTGAGTCTCTTCTCCTCATCTTCAAGCTTCTTTTGCTCTTGTCTGAACTTAATTGCATTCAGTTGCTCTTATTCAAGCAGTAAGTCTGCATCGTTATCAGAGTCTATGCCACTAGAATAGTCATAGTCCTCTGGTTTGAGGCTGGAAGTAGTTTTACTGTCTCCCTAGTTATTGGACTGGGATTGTTGCTTACTCTTTTGAAGTTCAGTCTTAGCCTGCTTCTTGATATCTGATTTCTCTTCCTCTTCACTACTGTTCTAGTAATCACTACTGTCACTGTCACTTCCGCTCTTGTCTATATAATTCTAATATTAATAATGTATAATTTTTAATTGTCTCCCATCTGCACTCTAAGTTTGAACTCCATCTCTTTGCGTTTGGCTTCTCTTTCAAAAGCCTCCTGCATCAGTCTTAGTTCTACCTACTTGTCAGGCTCTCCTTCTAATTGCTGTCTCTTGTGCAGATCTCTCAACTCTAGATCCATCTTGGCAAGGTCTTCTCGCAGCTCTGACATGAACAACTTCTTCTTCAGAGCCTGCATGAGTCGCTGCTCCCTCTCCTCACGCTTTCGCTCTTCTCTCCTGCCTGTTATTGACTTCAACTCTTGGTCCACGTAGTCGTATCAAATAAAAAAATAAGATCTTCTAAAATAGATTTAAAAATGATTGTAATTATTTTGTACTGGATGTCAACGTTTTCGTGGTTGATGAACTCTGCGAAGGGGATCATAGCGCACACACCTGGCCAGTTAGATCCGAAGCAGCGATTTGTAGTGAGCATGTACACCCACTTGTATCTCTCAAAGCTAATCATCTCCTTGTCAGGGTAGAATTCAGGGTACTTATATATACAAGTATAATCCATTTTAGTTTATACTGCTCAAGAGTGAAGTAGAGATTAGTCCAGAACTAACTCAGCTGCTTATAGCTTCCCTGTGCATCTTACTTGAGAGTGGGGTCTTAGAGCCAGTCGAGATCGCTCTCATCCCAGTTTAGTAGAATTTCAGTGTCCCTGGGCCACACCTCAAACATGGGCCACCAGAACGACTTCTCTCCCTTGCCAAGCTCATAGAGGATAAAAGCATTGAGCACGTTATCTTCTCCATCTGCCACGTGCTTTCCAAACAAATCTGGGTTCTCCAAGAACAGTCGATTCAGATCCCCTCTGAAGCAAGACTTGGTGGAGAGCAGCATATGTGCAGGTACTTTCACCATAGTTTCATTCTAGCCTATGTCCTCAGTCGCCATCATTCCAGGGTATAAAATAGAAGAATGCATTATATTTTATATGAGGTATTGATTATCTCCAGATCCAAACATAACTGGATACTGCAGCTTAGGGTACTCAACTCCGTTGTCCTTGCACCACTTGAAGAACCTCTCGAACTTCTCCCTCGTTTCAGGGTTGGCTCTCTTCTCAAGCCAACTGTTGTCGTATTCCTTCTCTGGCTTGTAGACTCCCTTGATTGAGCTGAATAGCTTGAGGAATGAAAAGTTAATTTGCCGCTCCATTTAAATATATCAGATATATAAATCAACATATCTGCTCATAGAGACACTACATTCAATTGTAATTCATATAGTCATGATGATGATTAAGCTCTCTCAAGAAAGGACTGGAGAAGAACTAGCAGGAGTTCCTCAGAATTACTAAAGAGCAGCAGGAGAGTGGCTCCACGCAGCCTTTGGAAGCCAAACAGTACTTGCTAAGAAAATAAATTAATGTAATTTTAAATTAGTTTGTGCTTGAGTAGCAAAGGAGGCTGAGACTTGAGCAGCCATCGACAGATGTGAGGAGGCACTTTGAAATACAAGGCTATGATAAGATGCTTGATAGAATCATGGATGGCCCACTGGCCTCTTCTAAGCAAAAGAATAATGATAAACTTCATCAGAAGCTTCAAGAGCTAAAGCAACTTCATCTTCAAGCACCTCCATAAGGCATGAATTAGCCTCCTACTGAGGAAAGTAAAAATAATGGGTCTGGAGAAAGCAGCGGAAGCGAATATGGCTCTGAATATGAAAGTGAGGACGATGAACAGCTAACAAACTAGAATGATAAAAATTAGAATAAAATCATCATCTCATAGTCATAGGACAAACTAGCTACGTAAGATAATTAAATTGAAGGAAGTATTTGACCTTAATTTCATTCTAAATATGTATTCCATACAATGGTCTTAATTTAAGTGTAATCAAACAATGGTTAATCTAAATACAAAATAATTTTGTGATGCTTTCCTCTAACAGAATAAGCATATTCACTTGCCTTTGATAAGTCTCTCTCAGATCTTGAGTTCAGCTAACTTGCTAATGATATCTTCTTCCTCGAAGTCTGCTTCTTCATCACCGTAATCTTCCTCCTCATCTTCATCGCCTTCATCATCTTCTTCCTCAAACAGCACTAACTTGCGGCCTCCCTGCTCTGCGTACTTGCCGATGAATTCCTACTTAACTTTGCGAGCGAGTGCGTTGCCTCTGTATTCCACATACTCTAAGATCATATGAAATAATCTGACTTAATGAATTTTTAAGTGAGGGAAGTCTTGAAGGAGGAGAGTGAGTACCTCCTTGTTGACCTTGCCTGAGGTGATCTCATTGAAGTTGCAGTAGAACTCTCTAAGTGATTCTCTGACAGTTGGAGTATCGTGTAGTGCTCTAATGACTAGGTAGGCTGCGTTGGTGCCCATGTCAGAGTCAGAGATGTTCAATTTCTGCAGGTTCTAACTTCTGTAGATTATAGCTGAGACTATATTAAAAAATAGAGCAATCAAATAGAATAAATCAGAGGCAGTTGATGTGACTCATAATTAATTTTTTTATTGCACCATCGATTCAGCTTGAAAATAGTTCATATCCTTGCAATTTTTGTACGAGTGTGCTCTTTTCAAAGTTATAAGCGACACAAGCTCAAGTGAGTTAGTATTTCAAGTAGTAGAAGAGATCGCTAATTATATCTAACTACTGAGAGGTGATATAAAGATGATAAAAGAAGAAATTCATATAAATTTTAAGATTGGTTGTTTAACAAATTGCAGTTATATGGGTATTTGAATCATCTCATCTTTTATGAGGTTAATATCACTTGTTATATTTTATTATTAATTTAATAATTATCAACTATACTATACAACTTAAACCTCTATTCTTTTTAGATGAGTTCAGCTAGTCTGTCAGCAGCAGCTCCCTTGACCCAGTTATCGTGGATGTGGATCTCTCTCAAGTTTTCAGCGTTGGCCTTAAGTCCATCGAGTAGAGCCATCATACCGTCTTTCTTGATTCCATTTTGAGGAACCTCAATCACCTCTAGTGAACCCATGCTCTTGAACACAGCTGCGAGTGCAGTGATACCCTTGTTCTCTAGTCTGTCTCTGCCAGCTGAGAACTGCACTAACTTAAGATCCTTGTTCTCAGCGAGTGCACTTGCAATCATCTCTCCACCCTCAGGACCGAGACCGCAGTTGGTCACCTTCAGCACCTTGAGTGAAACCATCTCTTTGAGTAGGAAGTCGAAGGAGCGGATACCTGCGGGTCCGAAGGCGTTGTTGGAAAGATCAAGGTAAGTGATTTGCTTGTTCATCAATGCGCGTACCAACACCTCAAGAGAGCCTGGGAGCTCATCAAGCTAAAAATTATATAGTTCATATATTTATATCGCTTTCTTCCGACGAAGAGATCGTTGAAGTCGACTCTGGTGAGTCTGGGAGTTTCTTTGGTGGAGAGGAGCTCAGCCAAGTAGTCGCAAGCCTCTCTTCCATAGGAGTTACCTGACAGAGTGATGGAGGTAAGGTTGGCGAAATCTAGAGCCTCGAGTTCTGCTCCTAAGTCAGTGACTAGTTGTTCCTTGGTATCGTACTTAACGCTTTAGACTATAAGAACAGTTTAGACCATGAATTGAGAAATAATTGGATGATGGTATATGACAAAGGCAAATGAGAATAGGTCTCAATCTCTCTTCATGATTGCGCAATCATTAGGCATATTCCATTATAGTTTAAGAAATTCAAATGCACAATATACTTTAGATTTATAGCTTGGAGTATGGACCTTTTGTCTGCAATTGTTTAGTAGAAAGATGTAGATTGAGAAATGAGACTTACATTTTACAACAAAGTGGACGTCGTGAGTGGTTTCCATGAGTGATATGAGTTGAATGAAGTGGGATAGAAGTGATTTCTCCTTATTAATTATTTAATATTTACTACTTCATTTCCTCTCATTAAATCATTCAATGGATTGTGAACAATTCATTTGGAGAAAATAATTTGAATTAAAGATATTCAAATAAACAATTTTTTAGTAAATTAGGATTAAATATTATTGATATTTAAATTTCTAATTAATCCCAATCTTTATATTTATTTGTTAGATATTTTTTTATTTTTTAATAACCAATATTCTCTGATTAAAATTTGATTTATTGAAGTTAAAAAAAGAGTGAAAGTAGAGATCATCAGTATTACATTTAACTAAATTTTATTATTAAATGAAAATGAATAAAATTGAATGTCTTTATTTAAAATGGATTATTTCATAATAGATTCTCATGATTATAATTTGAGTTTATCTTATATATATTTTTATAATCTATAAAAGAAGTTATTAAAGAAATATTAGTAATTTAATGAGAGAAATTTTTAATATTTCTTAAGAAATTGAGTATTTATTATTTAGAATAGTACTTTCGAAATAAATTTTTAGTGTTTGTAGGAATACAAATCATTATTTATCTGATTGAATTATCTAATAAGCTTTATGAAAAATTTTTGTATTTTCTTTTTTAAGATAATTGAAAAACAAAAGTTAATTAAATTAAAGGGGGGGGGGTTTCTTCAATTAAATTTTTAAAGAAAAAGTAAGAAAAAAGTTTAAAGGATAATTTTTTTAAATAGATTTTATATAGAACTTTTAAAAATTTTAAAATTTTAATCCTAATTACAGGGGGTTTATAAGATAATAAAATCTTTATTTTGGGATTTGGGAAAAAAACAAAATAAAAATTGAAATATAATAATAATGATAATATTAGAAATCATGAATTAAATTTTAATTTTAAAATTTCTGACATTTAAAGATTTAATTTTTTTTATTTTAAAAAGGAAAAATCCTTAAAATAAAATTTTAAAATTAGGTTTAAAAATTAATTTAAAAAAATTAAAGGATTTAAAAAAATTTAACCCAAAATTAAAGAAAAAATAAAATTTTAAAAGGAAAAATTTATTTCAAAACATTTTTTAATTTTTTTATAAAATTTTTAGTCTAAAACCCCCTAAAAATATTCTTTTTTTATTTTTTTAGGGAAATTTTATAAAATCTTGTTAAAAAATCCAAACTTTAAATTATCTTAAAACCCTAAAAACCCTATTTTGATGGTTTAAAAATCGAGACCCAAAAGTTTTAATTTTAAGAATTTATTTTTTAATTTTCTCCTTATTTTTGAAAATTTTTAAAACCATAAAAGGGGGTTTTTTTTTTGGTTTTAAAAATTGCTTCCTTTATTAAAATAGTTCCTTTCATAAATTTAAAAATTAGAAATTTAAAACCATATTCAAAAGTGAATCCTCCGAAGTTTTTTTTTAAATTTAAAAGGGAAAATTTAATTTCCCAAATTATTTAAATTTAAAATGTTACTTAATTTTCCCTGATCTATAATAAAGTTAAAAATAAATATTAAACTATGCATATTTTTAGTCATTGTTTTAAACTTTTAATCACCTTCTTAAATGATATTGAGAGAATATTATGATGCATCATAATAATGCTGTAATATTCTTACTTGATTTAAATGTCAAAAATCTCTCTTATAATCAAAATACTATATTTTAATGGTTATTCGATTAAATAACTCTTAATAAATATAATTACTATGATGAGCAACTCTTAAGAAACCCTTCAGAGCTTATATAAAACAAATAAGTAACTTGCATGATCACTACTTGCGTGCACTTGCCAGCTAATGACGCTACTCTAATACTGTAGCAAGTCTTCCTCACGACCTATTTCCCAGCAGTAAGGGTCAAAAGTGGACTTGATCATCTTGGCTATCCTGCTAGCACTCAATTTTAGTCTTTCCATTCGGCTGGATAGCGCTAAGCTATAAAAGCTCTGTGGAGTTGGTTACACTGTGAGGAGCAAAAGAATGACCAAAGCCTCCAAGGTAAAATTTGAGAACTTCACGGTTTTAGGTGTCACCTTCACAGCTGGCATGATATAAAAATTATGAGTGGTCAAGCCCTAACTATACTTCCTCTGGAGAGGCACCAGCTCTGTTAGGCAGTAAGTTAGCCTGATATCTTGATCTCACATCTTTAACTATTTTAGCCAAACCATATCCATTTCTTCTTTTTTTTCTTACATAGGATAGAAATTAGTTTCACTAATCAGTACAATAAGTGCTGCTTTTTGAAATGATTATTAATTTACATTCTTAGAAAAATTTTTTTTACTTCTTTTTTTGCCCTAAATCCGAAGAGAAAGAAAGCTAATCTAGGACAATTAAGTTACTATTTGGGAACTACTACTGTTCTCACATGACTTTGGTGCTCACCATAATCCACGCTATTACATTACTCACAAAACTTACCGATGGATTACTAAACTAGATAGCTTCAAGGGGGTAAACACAAGGAATGGCTGGCTGATCTTCCTACACCTCTCTAAGCCCACATTGTAACCATTTTACCTCTGTTTGATTTTAATTTTCTAATTCAATAATCTTACATTAGATTTATTTATTTAGAGAAGATCTTGGAAAATACGAAACAAACTCTAAATAATAATACTTAGCTTAATACAAGTATAAAATTTAATAGATTTATTTAATATGGATAATAAAAACATAGATCCACACAACTTCAGCTTTTATTCCTCCTCTATGAATTGTTTTACAAGCAAATGCGAAAGTAATTGATAATTATAAAAAATGAAAGATGTTATGAAATTACTCATGAAGTTTATTATTGAAAATTTTATAATTTTAAAATTTTTTTTTTGAGATTCTTCTTATTTTAACGAATTTTAAATATATAATTAACAAAATCTTTAATAGCATATCAAAATCAGCATATAAGATAATTTCCTAATGCTGAGCAGTTCATTTATTATATATAGATATAGATATATACTTAGCTATCAACACCCAAGTTTGTCGCTCATGTTTGATAAATAAAATAAAAAATATTTGAATTTAAATATATAATGAAATTTAATGAAATTTTAAATACATATAATATCTCTTTTTAATTTTAAATTATTTATTCTTGCATTTAATTTAATCTTTATTTCAGATAATAAATTATACTAGAATAATTTATTCTACATCTCTCGAAAAATTATAAACTTTTTAACTAATTAGATTCTTTTAATTTTGATTAAAACAATTAAAAAAAAATATATTTGCAAATCTCTCATATCTTAGTTACTTAAGATTATTTAATAAATTTTAGAGAAGTAAAATGTGCTAAATTAAGATAATTATGCATAGGAAAAAATCGTTTAAAAAATAATGTAAATTAAAATTGTTGTAAATATTAAATCAAATCTCGGGGGGGCCTTTCCTCGACAGTAAAATTTTATAATGAAAAAAAGTAAGAAAAAAATATGTTTATAGGATAATTTTCGCTCCTAAATCTGATTCTTCCAATTATAGAGGCCTATTCGAACTTCTGAGGACTCAAATTTTAATCCTAATTAAGTCAGTTAGAAGTCGGCTGCACCTAAATAAAATCTATATTTTTAGCTATTTTTTTCGCTATTGTAAAATAAATTTAAAGCGCTATTTATGAAATAGTGCAATATTTTTTGAATAACCAAATTTAATTCATGTTAAAGGGGCTAATACTACAATTCTTCAGCTCTACTTCCCTTTGGACTTAGCTGAAGCATGTTAGTTATTCAAAAAATATTGCACTATTTCAAAAAAGCGCTTTAAATTTATTTTACGATAGCGAAAAAAATAGCTAAAAATATAGATTTTATTTAGGTGCAGCCGACTTCTAACTGACTTAATTAGGATTAAAATTTGAAACCTTAGATTGTTCGAAAAGCCTCTATAATTTGGGAAAAATCAGATTTAGGACGAAAATTATCCTATAAACATATTTTTTTCTTACTTTTTTTCATTATAAAATTTTACTGTCGAGGAAAGGCCCCCCCCAAATCTCTATAAATCAGAATATTTTAATTCAATTTGATATAATCTCAGCATTAAAATACCTCTATAAGTATTTTGATTCTATTGAAATTAAATGTTTAATTATTATCAAAACTATTTAAAGCAGGAAATCACAATATTAGAATTTATAATTTTCCTTATTTTCGATCATATTTCGCCTTGAAGTTTACAAAAATTAATAAGCAATTTTTGTAAAAATAAAGCATCAAATTTATAAAATATATATATATATATAAAATATATAAAATAAATATCAAATTTAGCATCATTTAGGATATATTTATTTTTAAAAAAAATTTATTATTTGAATTAAATTACATGACTTGATGAAGAACTGACAAAAATTATTGCATATTATAAAGTAAAGTAAAGTAAAGTAAAATTTTAGGAATGGAATTAATAATCAATTTCAAATCTCAGCACTTAAAAGTACTAGATAAGAAACCGTACTATTATGATATTGGAATTAAATGTCAAAAATTATGTGAGTACAAGTCTCTTATTAATATCATCTTTAATATATCAATCAATATTATTCATCGAAAACACGAGTGCGAAAACACGAGTGCGAAAACATGACTGCGAAAACATGAATGCTAAAACATAAGTTCGCCAACATTAAATATATAATAGCTGTCATCATACATGAGTTGTGATACATGACTTCTAAAACATGAGTGCTAAAACACGAGTGCGAAAACACGAGTACGAAAACATGAGTGCGAAAACATGAGTGCTCATACATGATTACCCAAACATTATATATAAAACATTTGTTGCCTTACACGAGTTCCTAACTGATGCTAATACAAGAGTGCTCAAGTAATGAATGACCAAACATGAGTTCTCATACATGGGTCTCAAACATGAGTTCTTTAAACATGAGTGCCCAAACATGAGTGCCCAAGCATGATTCTCAAACATGAGTTATGAAACATAGCTATGAAACATAAGTTACGAAAAAAACATGATTTACC